>JAPYZK010002899.1:0-20197 GCA_030522785.1 Platygaster equestris | reverse complement strand
CTGACCTTTTTTGTATCATTTTGATAATGTTTGTACCATTTTCATTAGTTTATGAGGCTCTAGCTCAGATTTCGTTTCGGAAGAAATTTACAACTTTTTCGGAGATAGCGGGATTTGAATATGCGACCTTTGCATCAGAAATCCGATAGTCAACTTTATTGTCCATCAAATCTATGTCAATTTGGATGCTTATTTTCAATTTGAGTTGAAGAATTTTAGAATCCTACAAAATCGTATATTTTACGTTTTGTAGTTGCTAAAAAACGTTGCGAACATGATTTACTATTCCCTTGTTGATAAAAACGTATCAAATATTATTATAAAAGAAATTCCTTGTATATCAAGAAAATTTTTTATAAAAATATGAATCTTTTTATAAGAATCGTGAAGTTTTTATAAAAATAAAGGGTTAATAAGAAAATTTAAAGGCTTTCGATTGTTTTTATAAAAAAACATATGAACTGTCTGAAAATTTTGACAGATTAAAAAAATTGTTTTTTTCATAAAGTTTGTATAAAACCACTTTATAAAAATCGAAAATTTTATCTAACTTCCGTAAAATCGACCTTATAAAAAAACGAATTCTTATAAATAATTCGCTGGTTTTATGAAAATTTTGCCTGTTTTTATAAAAACTACAATCACTAGGGACATTTACGAATTATTTGCGAACGTTAGGAAAATATTCAAAACCTTATTCTCCCACAAAATATTTCCAAAACAGCTTAAATTGCAAGTATATAATTTCTAAAGCTCCAGTCCTCAACCCTGGCAATGCCTCGCTTTTGTCACCCCGAGCGTAAAATGCAGCGAAGCCCTAAGTACGCATCGATGTCGCGATTTCCTCCTTATGATATACGCGACCGAGGAAGACGCCGAATACACGAATACACGTACAGAAGCTTTATCGCGAGACCCGGGAAAAGGAAAAAGACATTTATAATGTATAGATTCCCTCGAACGGTGCGGGCGTGTGTCTCGAAAGTTTTCTCAGTTCTTTTATCAGATCCAAAGTGGTTTCTTCGCGAAGGAATACCAGCATGCGAATATGTACAGGCATTCTTGTAAGCTGATGCTTTTTCCCAGAGGCGGGTTTCCCAACGTTTACAAGCTTGTACAAAAAATTTCCGTTTTCTTCCACCACTATTTTCGGAATAATTTTTTTTAATTGGAGTCATTCAATCTCTGGTCTGAGTACAACCATTTACGGATTAGACTTTTGACTTCCGTGAAAACCTCCGACATGGGATGATTTCGCAAATTTTCTTCCACTTTTGACACTCGTGAAAAGCGGATCAAGACGGATCAAGTCGTGAAGCCAAGGACTCGAATTTCCCCGGCATCCAGCCACTTCACCTCGCCCGCCGAGACAATGACCAATATTATGATAATTTAAGCCTCCACTGCTTTTCCGCCCCCGGGGGCAGCAGCGGCCATGTTTGCGAAGGCGTGGTGTTGCCCGTGACGACGGATATCGACCTGGAAAATCCCGGGCGCCGCGCGCCTCGCCGGGGATGATATTCCAGGCTCTGTCCGGGAGGGAAAATGTTATCACTGCTTTGGCGACATTGTCCTCTCTCGAGGCATCGCCGGCGAATTCTTCTTTTCCCTTCGCGCAAATAACCCTTATTCGCGTGCTCCAACTTTTACGCTTCGCTTTATTTTACCTTCTTTCGTTTCCTTTTGTACTTCGTACACTTGGAAAATTCTTTGGGATTTTGTTGTGTTGGTTCGGGGAGAATTCGAGGATGAAAATAAGATTTTTTCTGCTGGAGAGGAAGATTGGGTGGAGTTGATTGAATCCGAAGTTTTGGAGAAGTTAGGGGGAATTGAGGAAATATTATGGACAAAATTGGAGGATTTAGTACCTTGTGGAAATTCAAATTATTACGGTTTGTTTCATTTTGTCCTTCTTGTGTTTTTTTTTTTTTTTTTCACTGTATACCCTCGAAAAATTCTCTAATATTTGGAGAGTTTTTTTCGTGTAATTCTGGGGAGAATTCGAGGGATGAAAATGAGATTTTTTTGGTGAAGAGGACAATTGGGGTTGAGTTGGTGAGATTGGACGGAGTTGATTGAATTCGAAGTTTTGGAGAAGTTAGAGGAAATTGAAGAAATATTATGGACGAAATTGAAGGATTCTGATACCTTGTGGAAATTCGAATTTTAGCGGTTTGCTTTATTTTTTCTTTCTTGTGTGTTTTTTGTTTTCCCTGTATACACTCGGAAAATTCGCTAATATTTGGAGAATTTTTTTCGTGTTTATCTGGGGAGAATTCGAGGGATGAAAATGATATTTTTTTGATGAAGAGGAAAATTGGGGTTGAGTTGGTGAGATTAAATGGAGTTGCAGGTCGAATTTGAAGTTTTGGGAAACTTTTGACGGAAATTGAAGAAGTTTGAATAGTATTTCCGTAACTTCGAAAATACTTGGATATTTGGAAATTTTATGAATCGTTTTCCCCTGAAAATTTTCATTCATTGTACAGTGACGTGACTGTTTTGAACGTTTGAATTGAAAAATTGCAAAAACTGAAACTTAGCATCGAGAATTTTAAAAATTGTAGCACTCTGAGTGCCAAGTTAAGATATTCTTCGATTTTGAATTCAAAATGTTGAAAATCTAAAAAATCAGGGAATTTGAATCGTTTTAGAGAAAAAGTTGACATTTTTTAAAAATTTTTGCTGAAATCCAAAACTATCCAACACTGCGAGAAATATAATTAGATTTTTGTACAGGTATAAAAATCAGCTTTTTTTCAACTTCGAGAATTTTCAAATTTTCAGTATACGCAGATTTTTGCAAAAATTACTAAAATTGAGTTGAATTCACAAAATTGTTATTAATTTTCCAGAAAAGTGTGTTCCTGAAATTTTGGTGAAGATTCGAGATTCTGCAGCATTTTGAAAAAAAGGCAGATTTACGATGAAAACTGCAAAATTTCCAACTTCTCGTCAAAATTTTGAGAATGTGTGAACCCAACAGATGTTGAAATATTCACGAAAATTCGGAAATTTGGCACAAATTGCAGTTTTCTAAAAATTAGATCTTGTCTGAATTTCAGAATTAATTCAAGATAGTCGAGATTAGCATATTTTTCCAATTTTAGCTTCAAATTGAAAACTCTCCAACATTTTGCAAGAGTAGAAGATTCATGCATTTGGGCGAGAAATTTGCACATTTTTTCGAATCCTAACAGTTTTTGAATGTTAGAAATTTTTTGATATGTGCAACGAATTCCGCGTACACCGTAAATTTTCCGTCTTTATTGAAAATCCAATAATTTACAGAATTTTCACAAACATTTGCAACTACTAAGATTCCCCTTTTTTTCCAAATTTAGCAACATTTTGCAAAAAATTCAACACTCCAAACATTTAAAGATTTTGAAGTTTTTTTTCCGAAGTTTAGACATTTTTTGAATTCTGAGAAATCTGATAATCATGCATTTAAAAATTTCCAATTACAAATTTTGAAATTCATATTCCCATTATATGTATTATTTCTATAAGATATTTTCCTAAGATATTATTTCATTTTTCAGAAATCTAAACATTAATTTGACTATGACGTTCAGTTTACACGTTTACTGTTACTTCACACTTGAAATTTTATCTCCAATCGACAATAAGGAGCTTTTTGATTCATTTAGTTTTTTATTCCTGAGCTTTCAGTCATTTGAGAAAAGCTGGATGTAGTAGACATTGAAAAAATCCATAGAAAACAGAAGCAGGGACGAGGGCTCGCAACGTCAGGAATTTCCTGAATGTGTGTGTATTCGAGATGATATTAGATTCTTGGATAAAGTTTTCGCATGGTCTTGGAAATACCCCATTTTCTTGTCCCTCGCGTACAAACACGTACACCAATGAATCGCGTTCTCAGTCAATAAATTCATACTTCCATAACTCGCCTGAAACTGTACATTATTATATCCAAAATTTAATGCTACTGAATAAATTTCAAATGTCGTAACCGTTCTAGAAAACCTAAAATTTTTACTCAAAAAACAAAACTCCCTGTAAATTCTATAATATTTACGTAAAACCCAAACACTCTGGAAAATCTGTAATTTTTCGGAAATTTCGTTGTACCCCTAGAAAAATGATCTGAATTTCCAAATTTTATGGTTCTAAATTTCCATAGACGATGAATCTTTAAAAATTTTGAAATTTGAAACCGTTGTAATCCACATTTCAACATTTTCGATTTTAAATGACGAGCTTCTAGAATTTATACATTTCGAAATTCAATTTTTTATTTCAAAATCGTTCTGAAATTTAATCCTGAAGATTCATAAATATAAAATTCTTCAAAATATAAAGCAATTTATATTCTGAAGTTGAAAAATTTCCGAAATTTGTATGTTCAACCTCAACAACACAAAAATTTTATTTCGTACATGAAAAATATTCATCCGAATACTGTCTAAAACTGAATAGAATGTACTTGTATCCGCCATTTTCGTGGTTTGTAGGTTGAACCTCGGCCCTCGATAACATTGATTTTTTGATTGGCGCCTAGCTCTTGACTGTCGGCGCCATGTTATTTCTCGCCTTTATTCTCGTGCTCCGACCTCGTTATCGCCTCTTCTTCAATTTTTCCCGTTTTTCCCCTTTCATGCAGCCTTTTGACGCTTTTCTCCCGTCTTCAATCTGCATTCATTGCTGCAACACTCCCTGCATTTTTCCCGAAATGAACTGCACTCTATTCCGCCCTACTTTATGCTCTCGTGGTTTTCAGTTTGCACATTGTGATGGCGAATAATCAAAAATGTTGCCCAGTTTAAAATTTTCGAAAAATTCACCGATATTTCTGGTTATTAATTTTAATAGGACAAAAAATTGAATTGACGACTTTTTTAGGCTATTTGAATATAATTCATAAACTCTTTACAGAGACCAATTCTGATAAATTTAGGAGCAACTCTCTGAAATTATTTGTGTTATCCAAACATTGGGAAAAAAAACCTGAAAAATGGAACCTTCGAAGATTTACGAGTTGAAGTGGCTTTGCTTTCAAAACTGCGTCTTTGAATTTCCAAACTCGAAATGTCGCGAAACCAGGGTTTAGCGGCTGCTAAATTGATCTGTAGCGTTCAGGAAAGTGGGGCGAGTCCCGCTTTTTATTTGTCCTATCGATTCCTCTACTCTTTCCGAAGAAAATAAGCGTCGAATCGTTATTCAAATCGACCGGGTTACATTGCTACATCGGATTTTGTGGCGGTCGGCGTACGCATCGCTTGACGTCGATTGACAGACTCCGTAATAATTACTGAATTTCCGTACATTGCTCAATTTCATGCATTTGTTTTTCGTTTTCAACATTCTCTGAGTTCGTTGAGTTCAGTTTTGGAGTGATTCCGTTATTTTTGCCTATTTTGCCCTTACCGAATAAAACGCGCGTTCAATCTTTTGGCTATCTGACGGGGTTCCATTGGAACATCGGATTCTGTGGAGAAAGTCCACATCATTAATGGACAGCCCCTAATTATTGATAGTTACCTATTTGTCATAAAATATGAAAATGCCCAAAATGTTCGGGGATTACCGAATTCAAATCTCTATTATTCCGAAACTGTGATAATACTTGATTATTTCATACGATTCCGGGATACAAATTTTCTTGTCGTACAATTTCTTCATCAAAGTTTTGCTCTCATTTCGACTCCACCATAGCTGCAAATTATACTCCAATCAATTTTTCGGATGTTTTCGTCAAAAATATCTGGAATTTTTTAATTTCTAAAAAGTTTTCAGAAACTTGATATCAGCACGTGTAACTTTCAGGTCAAGTAATCTGCCTTGGCATTGGCTGCAAAAGTGTGACTCGTTGCATGCATTTAGATACGCGAGCTAAGATAAGAAAAATCGAGAAAAGTCAACTAATACGGTTACCTTATCTTGAACAATCGCATAGTTTTCCTGTTCGAAGATAGATTCGCGAGGAAATTTTTCAAACATCTAATCCATAATTTAGCGAAATTTAAGCTTACCTTTTAACTTCGTAACTCTCTACTATTTCATGGTAACAAAGTTCCCACTGTATAAATCATTTTGAAAAAAACCAGTAAATATTGAAATTCTCCTAATTTTATCTGAAAGAGCAAGCACATAGCCGGGAAGGGGGCTGAGGGGGCTAAAGCCTCCTCCAAAATTCTGGAATATTTGAAAAATCTAGCACATTGCAGAAAAGTATATTCTGAAAAGAATAGTGAAACAATACTGATTTTCACAAGTGTCAAAGTTTTCGAGAAAATAGATAATTTTGAACATTTTCAGCATTTCAAGATTTTTTACCATTTTGGGAATTTTCAGAGTTTGGGGTATTTCGAGAATCTCATAAGTTTGTAGAAGTTCGAAAATATTAAAAATTTTAAAAATTTTTTAAATTTCAAAGTTCTAAAATAGTTTCGAAAATTCTGGGAACTCACAATATTTTCATAATTCTTGAAATTACGAGACTTTCACGAATTCCTAACATTTCGAGAAACTTAATAATTTGGAATACTTCCAACATTTCAAGATTTTTGACAATTTTGAGAATTTTCAAAGTTTGAAGTATTTGGAGGATTTTGTAAGTCATTGGAATTTTGAAAAGTTCAAAAATTTCAAAATTCGGGTCAATTTGAGAGATTTGTAAATGTTCCAAGAATTCTTAAAATTCAAAATATGCTGATAATTCTTGAAATTACGAAAATTTCACAAACTCTTCACATTTCGAGAAACTTGATAATTTGTAACGTTTTAAGATTTTCACCAATTCAGAGAATTCCGAAAGTTTACAGTATTTTGAAATTTTTCAGAATTAAAAAAATTTTAAAAATTCCGAGATTCAACAAAGTGTCGAAAATCTCGAGAATTAAGGCAGTTTCCGAAATACTTGAAATTTCCAAAATATTCCAAATTTCTAAAATGTCAAAAAACTTTTGTTTAGTGGAAACATTGCAAACATATTTCAAGATTTTCGAATATTTCACTGAATTTCAAAGTCTAGAGGATTTTGAAAATTCCAGAGATTTCAAAAACACTTATGAAAATTCTAGGAATTCAGGAAATTTTTATACTTCTCTTATAAAACTTTACGTTTTGAATCCATCAAATTAATTTCAAGTGAAAATCACCTTAGCCCCCACCCCCCCCCCCCCCCCCCCCCCCCCCCCCCCCCCCCCCCTCCCACCCCCCCCCCCCCCCCCCCCCCCCGAACGAAATTTCTGGTTATGTCCTTGTAAAAGAGCAACTTATAAAGCCACCCTCACATCATAATGAGTGTCCCATCTTCCCCAAAATGTGTCAGTTCCAAATGAAATTTCGGACGAACGTTTAATATTCTCTCGCGCCATAATGATCGTCATTTCCATCTTGATTATCATGATAGTCGCGCTCGTTATTTACCTCGGCGCAATGATTTCTCAAGCGTGCGGAGCCCTCGAATAGCTCTCGGGCGTGTGTGCATTTGGAATGTAATATATCCCGGTGGCCACGTGGACGCCACGTGGCGTCACATGTTTGTTTCGGTTTGTTAAGTGTCGTATGTACCTATGTATTATTATGCACGCACGCTTCCATGTACGTACGTAAAACGTGTATCGAGTGTTTGTTTCGGTTTGTATTGTCGCCGCGCACGCTGTATTCCTTTCCACCCAAATTACCTTTTATCGAGCCCAACTTGATGAAAACTGTCCGGCTAATTTTCTCTGATGAGCCAAACGACGAAAAGTAACACGGGATTATTTTCACGGGAATTGCTTTTCTGCAGTGGCGTATGAACGGTATTTATTTCAGGGGGGGGGGTCTGGTGAAAACGGTTTGAATTGACTTAAATTGTGAATTAGATGAATATATATTATAATATATTATCAATTATTATTATATATTATATATTATGTATAATATATAATATAAATATATAATATATTTGGTACAAATTATGATTCATTTCGATTTCGATCGAAATTTTCGATTTTTGGGGTATCAGAATGTTTACTTTGAAACATGAAAATATAAAGATTGAAAATCCAAAAAATTTAAGTTTCAAGTATATATATATATATACACACTTGGAAGTTGTGAAAATTTTAATCGCAATATTGAAAAATTATTAAAATGTTAATTATTATTGAAAATGTGTTATTGTCTCAAAAATGTTACGAAATTTCAGAATAATTTCACCTATTTTTCGTTCTTAGCCAGTTGACGTAATTTCATTGTTTGCGTGAGTTCGAGAAAATCGAGATTCGAATTCGGAATTTTTGCCATTCTGAACTCTGTATCGAAAAATTCTGAATTCAATGGTTCGAATTTGGGTGTTCAGAAATTCGGTTTTTGAATTCGGAATGTTCGAAGTTTGGAAGAAATTCTTATATTACAGGAGCTCCAAAAATTATTATAATTTTGGAAAGTGTAAATTTTTTACTTCGATTATTGTAATTTAAAATCGAACACTTAGATATTAAAATTAGGGATATTAGGGAAATTCATACATTTTATGAATCAAACAGAATTTATAATGCATTCTTATTAAGATCGACAATTTTTTATTGACGTAATCAAAAAAATTTTATGAACATCGCATTTTTGATCAAATACAATCCTGAAATCTGCTCTGAGCATTTTCGAAAATTCTTGAATCATTTTTAATCGACTAATTGCCGAAACTGAGTCGTCTTCTCACGTTACGGTTTCTCAAAGTACGATTCAAAAATGGATGTAACGTTCGAGTTGGACGTATTAAACGTGTCGTCGGCGCTATTCTGCCGTTGACAGTCGTCAATGAAATCACGGAAGTGAAAAGAAAAATGCACAGCCACTAGAAAATAAACCGAAAATTTCGACTGAGTCTTCAGTTTTTAAATTCGTAGGAAATAATGTACGTAAAATATATGCCGAGCACTGAAAATTTAGAAAACGAAAACTCATTTTTGTTTACTTTGGAAATGACCAAAACATTTCGAAATCGAAATAATTCAAAAAGTTCTTCAAACTTCAAATCAGCAATTCAGGAAAAATTATATTTTTCAAAGTTTTGAGCCGAAAAATAATTGGTAATAATGAAATACTGGCAACGCAGAAGAATAAAATTGCAGGGAAATTAAAATTATCAGTACATTTTAATAGTACTTATCACTTTTTTCGCTATTTTATGACTGTTACATACGATGGAAATCAATGGATTATATATTAAGTATATTGAATATGTATACATTGAATTATTTTAATAATTTTGCTCGATGTATTATTTTCCTGTATTATTATCCATATTGAGATATTACATCAAAATTGAGATACCATCATTAATATAATTATCATACTTACAAAAACTTTCATGATTCAGAGTGCTTTTTTTTTGTAAGTTTCAAAACTTAAGTCAATGTCAGAGCCAGTCAATCACGAACTTATATACCGTTTTTGCGAATCTTGTGAAATAAAAATTCATAATGCCAAGTTGTACGATTGTCTTCTTGCGCAATAAACAATTTTTTAAATCCATTTCTCCATTGTTCGAGACTTAATGAGTTCGTTACTTCTCGAGATTCGAATAAAAAGTTATCGGGTGACGAAAGAATAATGATTATGATAATGAAGTTAATTTACAATCATTTCTCTCGTGATTTTTCTCTTCGCGATTCTTTCGAAAGACCAGATGTCACATGAATTTGTTTTCATTGGGAGAAGGTGGTCGAAAATTTTTTATTAACAACGATAATAATTTTAGATATTTGTTGAATATTCTAACATTCACGAAATTTGACCATTATTTATAAGAATTCTGAAAATTTCGAAAATTACAAAATTTGCATGAAATTGAGGATAATTATTATAATTTGAAGAATAGTCGCAATTTTTTCGGTATTCCGAATTTCAAAACGTTAATAGTTCGAAAAATTCTGTAGGTTTTTCAAATTTCCAATATTTTCAAATTCTAAAAACTGAAAGAATTCTGTACAAATTCTGAAAAATTTGAAGATTTCAAACATTTTTCAGAATTCGGAGTATTTTGCAAAAAGATGATAATTTTCAAAATTTCCAAAATCACAAAAATTTTGGAGATCTCAAGAATGTTAGAATGTTTGATAATTTCAAGAATTCTGCTAATTTTCAAAATTTTTGTTGATTTCGAAAGAAATTCTATAAATTTCGCTATTTTTCAAAATTGTTGTCAATTTCGGAAGTTTTGAAAATTTTATAAATTTGAGTAATTTTACAAATTTTTTTATAATCTCAAAAAATTTTTACTTTATAACAAATTTTTTACTGATAAATAATTTTTCAATTCGTTTCTGTATATTAATACTTAATATGATCTTGAAAAAAAGGGTAAAACGATAATTTTAAATGTCATTATGGTAGTAATACTAATTATGATCATAACAACATTAATTTTACACATAATTTTTTTGAAAAATTGCAAAAAGGTGAGGGGGGCGATCGCCCCATCCCTCCCCCCACCCCTCCGTATCCGCCACTGTATTCGTTTACTATTTCACAAAATAGATCTCTACCTCAAATTTTTAATTTCCACTCTCCGATCATGATAAAAAAACTCCAAATTTCACTATTCCATAAAAAATAACCAACACATCGATAATTATTCTCGAGCACACGAAGAAAAACACGAATACTTTTTCCAAAAAACACTGAAATTTACGAAAATACCAACAACTCTTTCTTCGACGCCCAAAATCCCACAGACCCTTTCCCCTTATCGATTCCAAGCTCGACTGGAGATCGCTTAATTGAAATTCGGGCATTTTTGAAAATTGCAAAGCGCACGTGGTAGCGAATGCAAAGTCCCTGGCGAAAGAACGACGTCCTCGAGTGTAAATAAAGGTCAAGGGCCCAGGAGCAGCAGCAGCTGTTATCATGACGATCGAGGAATGCAATATTCTCACCCCAAGCGACAAGAGTTGCCCCCGCGACGTCGTTCAGAATCCCGAGGGGGGATTAAAACGCAATGGAAATCCACTCGCTTTTGCATGGCCCTCGTTATTTGCCCCGCGAATAATTACTTTATCCCAAAGCGCGTTTCCCTTGAAATCGCTTTTCCGCGCCTCACCCCCGTTCGCCCTGTAACTTGTAAGGATGCGAGAGAAATCATGAAACGGAGGAAAGAGAAAATTGAGAGTATACATTTTATTGGACGAGATAGTTATTACACGGATAGTTTTTGGGTTTTAGACGGTTATTAAACAATTAGTTGATAGATAGGGAGGTATGACGTTTAATTATAGACGATTTTTTCTTTGTGATTGTGGAAGGTAGGAATTCAATTTTTTTCAAGATTTTTGAATTCCTGGAATTTTTAGAAATTTTGGAGTTTTTTTTAGTAGCTTTGGAATTGCTTGTATCGAGCTAATTTTTGAAGTCTCATCGTGTTTTAGTAAGATTTTTATTTTTCGGGAATGTTAATTAGTTGTTGGATAATTTGAAAAATATTGAAGTATTTAAGAATTTAGAAATTTTTCAGGGTGATCACCATTTTGTTGGTTTTATAAATTTTGCGGATTTTTGAGTTTCAATAAATTTGTATATTGTTAAAATTTTGAAATCCTGAAAATTTTGGTAACTTTGCGAATTCGGATAATTTTGATAATTTCGATAGTTTTGAAATTTCTACTGAGAATTTCGGAATTTTTAAGAATTCCAAAAATTTTTGAACTTTTATTCATGCTTTTTGAGAATTTTGCGGTTTTTCAAAGTTTTGAGAATTCAAAATATTTTGATTATTCTGAAGTTCGGAGAAATGTGTAAACTTTGAAAATTTAGATAATTTTGAACTTTAATAATATTTTGAAACTGTCAAGAATGTTAAATGTGTCGATGAATCTGAAATCTCAAGTTTCAAAAATTTCAAAATTTGCGGGATTTTAAAATCTCAATGATTTCCAAAATGTATAATATTTTTGTCATTTTCATAATTCCAAAAATTATGATAATTTTGGGAATAATAAAAATTTTTGATATAAATCGTACATGAAAATAAACATTTGGAAGAATAGGTGAAATCCATTCCTTCAATCTCGGGAAAATAAAAAAAAAAAATACTAATGACCCATTATATTTTAAAATACTCTTTAAAATTTTCAAAATTCCTCTCGAATCTATCAGATCTTCTAAAATCTACCAATGAAAATAATATTATTTTATAACTATATACAATATATAATTTTATAACTACATATAATGATACTATATAGTATTCCAACATCTCCAAATATACAAATATATTATATTAAAATCTCAAAGTATACAAATTTTTTTTTCCCATAATTACTCTAAAAAATTTTCCTGAATCTTCATCAGTTCTGAACGAATCCCTCTGAATTACGAAAACAAAAAAATAATTCTGCCTGAGATTCTGAGATTGTAAGGATGAACAAAAAATAGCGAGACAAAAAACCGAGAAAATTGAGAGTCTAAATTTTATTGGACGAGATTAACGAACAGTTTGTACAGCCATTCAGCGTTTCGCTGCTAAATACAAAACTACGACAAACAATCTCGCACTCTGCCAGATGGGAAAAAAATGAAAATTTCAACAATTTCACGCCATAACATACCACACACACACACGCACATTCGCAAAACAGAAAAAAATTTGCTAATGATCCTACGGCTACTATCATCTAATGACTTTTTTCGATTAAAATGATGTCGAGTCAGCTGGCTTATAGACACGTAATCGATGATTTACATTTCGAAAACCGCTTGTCAAAGTAGCCAATGTTTATATGTATACATGGGTATTGTTGGAAAAAGGAAAATACAATTAACAAACGCCGCGAGGAACATAAAAATTATTGCCAGATAGAGAACGCGTTGTCTCCCCAATAGGACTCTATTCACGAGCTAAAGACTTGTTTTCCAAACAATTACGACGCATGCTAATTTCTTTGAAAATATGACAATCGCGGCTTGCATTTTTCGAGAGGGAAAACGGTAATCAACATTAGCGGAAACTTTCTTTTCTTCGAGGATAATAAATTAATGCTTCGACGTATCTTCGGATTTTTTTTTGTTTTTAGATGTTGGTGGTAATTTTGAATGTTTTTTAATGCTGGTACGTGGTTTTTTTTAAATATGTGATGGATTCAGATTTTTGTTTCGAAATTTGTGTTCCGAAAATTGATGATTTGGAGCCGAAAAAAATTCTTCCGATGTTTCGTGTTTTTTTAAGTTTTGTGCTGAAAAAGTTTAAATATTTCGATATCAGAATCACTGAAAACAATTTTTTTGGCTCCAAGTCAGAATTTAAGGAAAATTTGGGATTTTAGTACTTAAAAGTTCTCGAGTTTCAAAATTTTGAAATAGATGTTTCCTATTTTGGAATAAATTCATAAATTCATAATTCCCGAAAATTCGCAAAAAAAAAGAAAAAAAATAAAAGCTCGGAAATTTTTTCCCAAATTTTTTATCAGTCGTTCAAAACCCGAAATTCTTATTTTCCGATAATTCCTGCAGCTTGAAAAAAAGAAATCTTCGTTTCTGTCGAATTTTCCACAAGTATCAAGAATTATTACAAAAATTAAAAATTTCCAAAAATCTGATCATTTCCAAATTCATTCCATAAAACACATGACCGAAATTCCTTTAAATCCCAAAAATACCAAAATCAGCCAAATTTTCCAAAAATTTATCTCATCAATAAAAAATCCAAATATTTACAAAAAACATGAAAATCATTAATAATTTTCATTTCATTTGCATTTCATCAAAATAATTCATAAATAATCTAACGAAATTGCCAAAAATTTATCTCATCAATAAAAAATCCGAATATTCACAAAAAACATGAAAATCATTAATAATTTTCATTTCATTCGCATTTCATCAAAATCATTCATAAATAATCTAACAAAATTTCCCACGAACAGAAAAAACCTCTTCCCATCAAAATCCTGAAAAACACTTCTTCCCCGAGAAAAATTAATTACACCGATAAACAAAAAAAAACAAAAACAAAAAAAAATCTGCAAATCCTCTCTCGAAATCGCAATGCGTAACGTCAAAAGAAGGTTTGTAAAAAAAGGGGAAAAACAGTGAATTGCCGACTGCCCAATAACGCCGGGGCAACGAACAAGCCCCGTATTTGCGTTCGACTGCGCGTTTCCAAAACCTAATACTACGTATGTACATACACGAAATGTCAGGCTCGATGGAAAAAAGCTCTTGAAAAGATCAAGTGCTCCGCACATATTGAATCAAGTTCCGTATTTACATTGCTATTATTAATCTCTACCGTGTATAAATAATGCGATCGAGCGCTCACGAAATCACCGGTACTTTTTACAATCACATTTTTACCTCCACGCACACGTTTCTCCTAGTCTAAATTTTTCTCCGTGATGGATCCAGGATCCATGGTAATGAATTCAGCTGTTTTCGAGGATTTTTGAAGTTTTTGAAAATTGGAGGGAATTTTTCGGAAACTGTAGAAACTGTTGAAGAATTTCTGGGGATGTTTCAATATTTTTTAGGGGATTTTATTGAAGTGTTTTTGAGAGACGATCGAGATTTTATTCGTTTATTTTCTGAGTTATACTCAGAGCAAAAATTTCATATTTGAAAAGTCAATATTTCCGAATGTTGAGGAGCAATTTTGAAAAAAAGAACTTTTTAAATTTTTTAGAATGTTGTGGTTGTTAGATTCCCAAAATTTTGATTCCATTTCGGTTTTGATTTTATTTGGATTTCGATCTTATTTGTATTTTAATTTTATTTTTATTTCGATTTTATTTCGTCATGAATTTTATTCCAATTTTGACTATATTTTGATTTATTGTAGATTTTATTACAATTTTGATTTTATGATGATTTCGATGTTATTTCGATGTCAATTTTATTTCGATCATAATTTTATTTCAATTTCGACTTTTTTTCGATTTCAATTTCCTTTCGATTTCGTTTCAATTCCGATTTTATTCCGATTTTGATTTTATTTTAATCTGTGATTTATTTCGATTTTGATTTCTACTTGATTCATATTTGATTTAGATTTCGATTTTATTACGATTTCAATTTTATTTTTATTTCGACTGTATTTCGATTTCGATTTTCTTTCGATTTTGGTTTTGTTCCAATTTCTATTGTATTTTGTTCCAATTTTGATTTTATTTCAATCTTTGATTTATTTAGATTTTGATTTAGACTTGATTTATACTTGATTTTGATTTCGATTTTATTTCAATTTCAATTTTATCTTAATTTCGACTGTATTCCGATTTCGATTTTCTTTCGATTTTGATTTTGTTTCAATTTCTATTTTATTCCAATTTTTATTTTATTTCAATGTGTGGTTTATTTCGATTTTGATTTCGACTTGATTTATATTTGATTTCGATTTAGATTTTATTTCGATTTCAATTTTGTTTAATTTCGATTTTTTTATTTAGATTTTCTTTCGATTTTGATTTTGTTTCGATTTCTTTTTTATTCCAATTTTGATTTTATTTCAATGTGTGATTTATTTCGATTTTGATTTCGACTTGATTTATATTTGATTTCGATTTCGATTTTATTTCGATTTCAATTTTATTTCAATTTTGACTGTATTCCGATTCCGATTCGATTTCGATTTTATCTTTATTTCGATTTTACTTCGATTCAGATTTTATTTCGATTTTTCAATCACGTCTGAGATTTCTATCTCTAAAACTCTCAAAAATCACGAAAAATCATTTGATATCCAAAAAAATTCCCAAATTCTCAAAATTCACCAAAACTTCTCTCGGAGTCAAGTTCTTAAAGACTCAAGTATTTTAATTACACAAGAAATCACCCCTCCTCCCCCCTTTCCCTCTGAAAAATTTCAGATCCATCACTGAGTTTCCTGAACTACACTACACTCCCTACTCATTATTTCTCTTATAAAAATATTATTTATAATCATCAACGAAAACCGAAATACAAAAAAACAGCTATTTCTCGATGGTCATATTGGCCGAAAAATATACGATTTTCATTTCCGATAAAGTTTTC
This sequence comes from Platygaster equestris, assembly GCA_030522785.1. Classification (NCBI taxonomy): domain Eukaryota; kingdom Metazoa; phylum Arthropoda; class Insecta; order Hymenoptera; family Platygastridae; genus Platygaster; species Platygaster equestris. The sequence continues at coordinate 4,219 of JAPYZK010002899.1, read as the reverse complement.
TTAGTCGTCAAATAATTTTTGGGAGTTTCGACCATCTCAAAATGAGAAGACTGGAGATTCAATCGGGAAAACGAACAACGCAAAACTCATAATGTGACAGCTTTGTCGCGCAGTAAAATCGAATCGTGAAAAATAAATGTTTGAACATGGATAACGCACGCGCTTACAATACGGTAAGACTGTTGTTCGTTACGTTACGTAATTGCGAGACTCGGTACTCGGAAACGTATACAGGGAATGAATTAACTAAATGGAAACAAGAGTCAACGAAGCAAATTTTGGGGTTGGTTTTCGCCTTCGAGGGGTTTTTTTTGGGGGGGAATTTTTGTTTGAATTTGAAGCTGCATTGGATTCATACTTGGGTTTTGATATAATTTTTGTTGAAAATTGGATTAGTTGGGGAAGAATGGTTTTTTCAGGATGCATTGAATGAATTTTCAAAAAAATGAAGATTTCATTCGACGAAAGGAGACGAATTTTCTTTTTTGAATAAGAGTGATTTTCGATCAATTTTCTGTGGCGTTGATGATATTGTGAAAAGTTTAAGAAGTTGAAAATTTGAGAAAGGAACAAAAGGCAGGTTAACTTTGATAAAAAAAATCTGATACAGTTTTGAAGAATTTTTTTCGTGAAAAGTCGTGAATAATAATACTTCATGATCGAAAAAATACTTGTGGGGGGAGAAATCCATGAAAATTTAATAAATATTTTTCAAAAATAATGTCGGAAAAAAAGTTTTCGCTATAGTGCTAATTTTTGTCATATGTTAATTTTTCATTGAAAATTGTAACACGATTTTTTAAAAATTCTCTCAGTTTTATCGAAATAGTTCTATACGGCCCAAAAATGAATTATTTCTTGGCTTTTTCGACGAATTTTATGTCAACGTGAAATTGAATATAATAATAGTAAATAGTTTTTGAGTAGAACGAAGATGTAATAAAAAAAAAATACATATTTTTCCGATGTATCCTGAAATAATAGTTTCAAGAATTTCGAAAGAAAATAGGTGTTCTTTTGTAGTTATAACAGAAAATTAAATATTTTTCACTGAAAAATAAATGCTTGTCACGTCAATTTCGTTAAATAATTGTTGATGTCTGAAAAGTGATTGATACTTATCACTGAAAATCGATCAAGGTCCAACTTTTCCTGAATTAATAATTATTCTATTCGAATTTATTTCAAGAATTAAATTATTTTGATGACAGTCATTCAGTTTTCTAGTTCTCATTTTCTTCTCCAATTTTCAAAATCAAAATAAACAAAATTTCGACAAATTTTCATGTTTCGAAATAATTATTCGAAAATTCCAAGAACTCAAACATGAAATTCACGTAATCTGACGCTAAAAAGCAATAAAAAATGAATGAATAAGAAAAATTACAGCAAATTAGAGTGAATTTTGAATTGTTTTTTTAAATTTTGGATTTGCTTGTATTGGGCTAATTTTTTGAGTCTCATCGTGTTTTTGTATTTTTTTTTTCAGGAATATTGATATGTTATTGGATAATTTGAAAAATATTGCAAAATTTGAGAATTTCGAAAATTTTAAGGGTGATCACGAATTTTTTGGTTTTATAAATGTTGAGGATTTTTGAGTTTCAATAAATTTGTATATTTTAGAATTTTTTAAATGCTGAGAATTTCGGAAACTTTACGAATTGAAATAATTTCGAGACTTTCGATAGTTTTCAAATTTCTGCTGAGAATCGTGAAACTTTAAAGAATTTCGAAAATGTTCGAACTTTAATTAATGCTTTTTGAGAATTTAACAATTTTTTAGAGTTTTCAGAATTTGAAATATTTTTATTATTCGGAAATTCGGAAAAATTCAAAAACTTTGAAAATTTATATAATTTTGAACTTGACTAAAATTTTGAAACAGTCAAGAATTTTGAATATTCTGATGAATCTGAAATTTCAAATTCTAATTTGTTTAAAAACTTCTGAATTTTAAAATCCCAATGATTCCGAAAATTTAGAATGTTTTTGACATTTACATAATTTCAATAGTCATGCAAATTTTGAAAATAATAAAAATTTTGCATATAAATCGTACATGAAAATAAAAATTTGGAAGGATAGGTGAAATCGATTCCTTAAATCTCGGGGAAATAAAAAAAATCTCTCCAAATTCTAATTAAAATTAATTCACCGTATTTTGAAATTCTCTCTTACATTTTACAAATTCCTCTTGGATTTTTCGAATCATCTAAAATCGACCAGTCAAAATAATATTATTTCAAAACCTCCAAATATACAAATATATTATATTAAAATCTTCAAGTATCTAATATGAAATGAATAAATGAGAAAAATTACAGTAAAGGTAAAGTTTTTAGTCTATTATATTACATTTTGTGCACGTTTTATGTAACCAAAAAATTTTTTTACATATTACCTTTCTCAAATTATATTTTCTCGAACCAAAACAAACAATTCCTCACTAGAAAATTCTCCTTCTCCCTCAGTGTATCACAAACCAATGTAATCACAGCAATCAAATCCCAAAAATAGTACATTGTTGTGCAAGCTGGCATTGGTGATTTTGACGAAATGAAGGGTTGCGGCACTCGCCTCCGCCTCGTGCCGCAATCATTCCGTCAAAATCGACAATTGCCAGCGTGTGCAACACATTACTTTTCTTCATGCTAGTCGAAAAAACCATTTGAATTACCAATTTCGAGATTAGAGTGAAGAAAACGTAATTTTCACCACCGCGTTAACCCTCCAAACCCCAAGCAACCCTTACTCACGCACCCAAAACCGCAGCCTCAAAACTCAACAGCCCCAAACTCCCCCGGTCCCACCAGAAATTGCCCCAACCCGAAAATACACTCCAAACCCCTATACCAAGCCCCGAAAACCAAACCCACCCCTCCCCCACCCCCTTTAAAGCTTTAAAGCTACCCAAGCCTAAACAATAGGCTGAAACGCGGAAACTTGGCTCCTCTGAATATCCCGATGCTCATTAAAGCTCAAATCCGTAGGCGCGCTCTGCTCGTGCTGTTTCCCAATAAGCGCATCAATACTAAAGCCCCTTTTCTTATCATTTACCACCACCTGCTGAAGATGCTGATGATGATGATGATGGTGGTGCGGTGCAGCAATCGCCACGGGCTTATAAAGCGTGGGCTGCTGCTCCAGGAAGCCCCTAAGTTTCAAGGCCTCCAGCGCCCCCGCGGAAACCGGAACCGGAAAGTCCCCGAGTAGCGGAATGGCAGCGGCCGCGGCCGCGGCCAAGTAGCTCCCGGGCGCGTACGGCATGGCGGCCGCCGCCGCGGCTGCGGCGGCGACCGCGTGTTGGTGGCTCCCCGGGTTCCCAGGGTGGCCCATGAAACTCGCCATGACCCTGTCCCGGAGGACGTAGTGCGGCGGTGGTCTCTTGTACCGCTTCCTCCTCCTGAGGAAGCTCCCGTTGTCGAACATGTCCTCGGCCAGGGGGTCCAGGGTCCAGTAGTTGCCCTTCCCCGGGTTCCCCGGCTCCCGGGGTATCTTGATGAAACAGTCGTTGAGGGACAGGTTGTGTCTGATGGAGTTCTGCCAGGCGGGGAACTTGTCGTGGTAGTACGGGAACCTGGACATGATGAACTCGCAGATGCCGCTGAGGGTGAGCTTCTTCTGGGGCGACTGCAGGATGGCCATGGTGATGAGGGCGATGTAGGAGTACGGGGGCTTTATGAGGGAGGACGACAACTTGTCCGGGGGGTAGTTGTTGTTGTTGGGACCCTGAGGGCTGTAGGTCTTCTTTTTCGTTTTGGGGGCGTGCGGGGCGGAGGCCCCGGAGGTTTGGGACAGCGCGAAGTCTGCCTCGGGCTTGTCCAGGCTCACCGGGTCCACGATCATGCTCCCGGCGTCGGAGTCGCTGTCGCAGCACTCCCGCACGTGCACTTCCATGCTCAGCATGTTTTACCTCACTTCACGGGCATGACGCCGAGACTTGTGTGCCGGCGCGCGGCCATCCCGCGGTCTTTTATCGGAGAGTCTTATCTTGGGTTGATAGTTTTGTTTTCCCAGAGATAAGGTGCGCTTTTTTGGAGAACCGAGCTCTAGGAGTCACGTGCGCGGGGCTTCTCGGGGCACTGCGCTCGGCCGAGGACGTTGGGACGAGGGTGGTTTTCAGGGGCGGTTCTGAGGGGCGGGTTTCGTGGGGGTTGATGGAGCTGGAGGGAGATTTCGACGCCGCCACCTTTGCTCTGGGGTTGGGGTGGGAGGG
>JAPYZK010002897.1:0-13017 GCA_030522785.1 Platygaster equestris | reverse complement strand
AATTTTTGAATCAATCAAAATTCTAAAATCTCCCAGTACAAAACCTTAAAATTCCAATAATTTGTAAAATACTGAATTTTCTATGAAATAGAAAAAAAAAATTCCTGAGAAAAGAGAAAATGTCGGAAATCTTTTGATCAACAGAATTTTTTCTAAAAATCGTGTAAATTGATCAATTTTTGCGATCGAGATTCGAAGTTTGTGATGTGACTCTATTGAGACGTAATTCACATCAAGCAAAACAACCTTAACTGGAAGTGAGTAAAAATTCCGCCAGTCACCTGGTGGCAGCAAAGTTGCACAAAAAAAAAATGCATATTCAGCATATTATTGCATTCACGCATAAATGTGATATATTATCAATTTTTCCGTCTTTGCGAACGTCAACTCCTGTCAAATTCATCAACGTTTGTTTCCCCGAAATTGCGCAGATAGTACCGCGATCAAGGCTTCATCGTTTTAATCAGTGCTAAAAAATGGGCAGATCGCACTCGAGGACGAGAAGCAAATCGCCGAGTATCAGGCGTCGACACAAAAGCAAACATTCGCGAAAACGCTCAAAATCGAGAGAAAAACGCTCGAACAGCAAATATTCCGACAAATTCAAGGAACGTAGCTCGAAATCGAGGTGATAAAATCAATAAATTCGTTTTTCTTCGGAAATTTTGGTGGTCCGCCATTTTTGTTTTCATGCACAGTGGCCATTGTTAAGATTGTTTCGCAAATAATTACGTTTTGACATATTTGGTTTTTTGAATAACAATTAGCGTTGGAAATATAGTTGTTGACAGTTCTTAAGAAAGAGGTGTCGAATTTTTCACGCAATTACTTTTTTTATGTCATCTTTAAATTAATTGACAAGAATGACGTTAAATACTAACAAATGAGTACAAAAATAATGACATTTATTTTTAATCTATTTTCGCTTAATTGCTTAAAAATGATGAAATGAAATATTTATAAGTATTTGTTTTTTGTAGAAAACGTTCACATTCGCCAGTGTCAACGACAGGATCTGACACTTCAGATGACATTCACATCGTAAGTCACAAAAAACACTCGAGAGAGCGAGAAAGAGACAGAAGCGAAGTGGAAAGACTTGCAGATATTGAAAGACAAAGGTATAAAAAAAGGATTTGAGAAACTATAATTTGTATTCAAATCTGTGTAAACAGTGCATTTTTCAACTGTTGTTATTTGTTGAATGCATTTTTTTCATGTTGTAGGATAAAATAAAGTTTGTCACTAGTGAAGTAATAATGTTTTTAATTACTGCAAATTTTAGAAACTTCACATTTGTTGAAAAATTATTATGATTACACTAGTTACGAAATATTCTATTAATTTTGGGAAGTATTTGTTTAACCATGATTTTTTGTTTTCTTAGGAAAAAGAAAGAGTTGTCAAACAAAATCTTTGGAATTGGGTAAGACTGAAATCCAATGAAAAATATTCAATGTTTTTTTTTTTAATTGAGTATCATATTGATTGATTTTTCGAACAATTTAACAAAATTGTTTTATTTATTAAACAGGAAGTTTTTTCTAATTCTGTTCCCATTGATTTAGAGTTCATTTTACACGGTTTTTATAATGTTTTTTAATGATGTTAATTGTTGGTGAACAAGTTTTCATTCACTTTTGACTCAGTATTGTATCAATTCTTGATGAATTTTTTTGTATGGTTGAAATAATACAACAATTGAGTTTTATTTTTGAAAATTGAATTTCCAGAATTTTAGGCATTTGTGTTTTTATAACTGTAGCGATAAAGAATTTTCAAACATTGAAAAAGTTTCAAGTATCTCAATATTCTGAGGTGTCCAATTTGTGACAGTTTCAACTTTTTTTTCATATTTGATATTATCAAGCTTGGAAGAATTTTGGAAAAATTCTTGATCATTTTCAAGTTTAAAAATGAGCTAGTCTGCAGTCGAAAATTTTCTAAGTTTATTTCGAAACTTTTGGAAATTTTTGTAACTTTGAGGAATGTTTCAAAATTCTCCAAAATCCTCAAAAAAATTTTTACATATCAAAATGCAAAAAATCCTGGAAAATGTTTCTGAAAAAAAAATCTGATTTTAGGCGACAGCGCGAGCTGGAGCAAAAAATCGTGGACGACGAGGCTGCTAAGCGCATCGAGCAACTAGTAAACAAACGCGTAGAAGAAGAGCTGGAAAAACGCAAAGACGAAATCGAGCGCGAAGTCCAAAGGCGCGTCGAGGAAGCCAAAGCCGCCATGGAGCGCCAGATGATGGAATGGCGCCAGGAAAAACTCCGCGAGCAGGAAAAGCGCAGAGAGGTAATCCACCAGAAATTCAATTTTCCGCCACCCCGAAGTCGAACGCGTTTTTTGCCTCGTTCGAAAAACCCTGATTTTTCGAAATTTCGAGTTTCTCGATACTTCGAAAAAGCATTTTTGGATTTTCGCCGGCGACGAAAAAAGACCCTTCGACTTTTCGTCCCGCAAAAGACTGTGAACAATGCAGACAAACTGAGAATATGTGAAAACGATAAATGTGGAAGAAAAAAAAATTGTTTGTGGACTTATGGACAGTGGTGAGAGCCCGGACTATTAAAATTGTTGGTTCTTTGGAAGAGTTTAATTTTTTGTATTTAACAAGAAGTTCTGGCTGCGTAACTTTTTTCGTAATTTCTCTGTGATATGACAAGAGAAAGTGAGGAAAATGTTAGAAAATATTGGCCTAGTAAGATGTAGGTCGAGGCGAGCAACGGGACATGTACGAACTTTGTACGAACTGCAGGGTTGTCGATGAAGATATCATCCCCCAGGTGTCAGCTCCATCCAGGTATTCTCCAATTTATCTATTGATAATACCTTTTTTTTTATTATGAAATTATTATTATTATTATTATTATTATTATTTTTTTTTTTATGGAACCAGAGACTTCAGATCTTTGATTTTTGTAGATAATGGGAGTGATTGTAATTACAAGTTTAATTACAAGTTTGGTGTAAGGGGTCGGCCATAAATTATGTAACTCAATTTTTGGCTTTTTTTACCCCTACCCCCCGGTGTTATGCAACTGTCTAAAAATGCAAAATACAAATATTTGTGAAATTAGTTTTTTCATAGGAAGATTTCAAGAATTCAGATAACAATTTTTTTTATTTTTGAAACATTTGGAAACTTGTAATTTTAATTTTGCGAATTATTTAATCCTCAAAATTTAATTAATAATAGGTCATTTTAAGTAAATTACGAATTTAAACCATCAAAATTTGCACCAGGAAACTTCAATTTTGTTGCAAATTGGTCTGAATTTCGTATTATCGAGTCGATCAAAAGTAGAATGAATCGTGTGAAATTTATAACGCCACATTATTCTCTACCCCCCCCTTCCCCGCCTCCCCGGGTAGAGCATCACGTAATTTATGGAGGACCTCTAATTGTGATTACAACATTTTGGATTACTTGTAATCTTGGAGTAGAAGTTGTTATATTTTTGCATTTCACATCCATTGTCTCCGAAAATTCAATTTTTCGAAATAAACGCTATCGTAATAAAATTACTCGTAATCCAAAATATGAAAAAAAAAAAAAAATTGAAACCATCTGTCTTTAGACTTATAAAATTACGATTCTATTTCTAATGAAAAATAGAAACGGTTTTCCAAGAGAAGTGACGAAGCACTAAAATCGCGATTTCGTGGGATTTGCATGCGAAGAATCGGTATAGTACACTTTTTGTTTTTACTTTTTTTATACATTTTTTTAATTATTATTATTACGTTTTGAAAGTTGTGCTTTGATTCTTCGCATCGGAAATATGGGTGAAGGCGATGAAGGCGATTGCGAAGACGAAGAATTTTATAGTCAGGAGTCGAAGAGATGTGAAATCCGAAGGAAAGAGGTCCTCGAAGCGCGTAAAAAAGGGATTTTTACGGACGTGTAATGACGAATTTTTGGGCGACGGTGCCATTATGACTTGTAAACGAGCTTTGTTGTCGTTGTAGGAAGAAGAGCGGAAAAAACACGAGGAACTTGAGAGGATCATGGAGGAGAACAACAGAAGAATCGAGGAGGCTCAAAAGAAATTGGTGAGTTGGCGGAGAACATTTTTGTTTCCCGGCTTGGAAAATAATGGACGAGTGGAGTAATGGTTGGTTTTTTAACTAGTGTAGGAATGATTTTTCGACGAATTCGGAAAATTGATGATGATTTCAAGTACTAGTGTGATGATTTTTTGAAATTGTTGCTACACTAGTTATGATCCTACTACGTGGAAAAAGTGCGTTCGGAAAATGAGTTTGAGTTTTCGCAAATTTTTCGGATCTTTGCTGAAATTTTATCAGATTTTGGAAAAAAAGGTAATTTTGTATTTCATTTTAAAATTTGGAGATGTTCTAAATAAATTACTAAAATGCGAAGATAGCGAAATATTTAATAAAATAAGAATAATAATATAATAAATAATATAATAAAATAGTAAGATTTTGGACTAATTGTACATTTTCGGAATTTGAACGATTTTTTTTTTAATTTTTGCCAATTATCAAAATTTTGTAACAAGAAAAAAAAACGAATTCATAGAAAATTGTAATAATTTGCAATCCTCTCAGACAAATTTTGAATTGTGAAAAATCATTTTTTATTTTCTAAAACGTCGAAATTGTATTATCTAGATCATTTTATATTATGGTTAATTTTAACTCTTAGTAGAATAATATATAATTCGTGAACCATTTTATGAACGATGTAAGTAAAAAAAAATAGTTGTAACTTTGTGTGTTACGATGATTACTTATATTTTATTTGTTTTAAACAGGCTGAAGAAAGACTGGCAATGGTGGAAGAGCAACGGTTAATGGAAGAAGAAAGGCAGAAAATGCGCAAAGAGCAAGAAAAACGCATCAAAGAGGATCAGAAACAAATCCTCGGCAAAAAAAACTCGAGGCCGAAATTGTGTTTTTCCCTTAAATCCGTATCGTGAATCGTACATTAACGCATAATATCCAAAAAGTGGAAAAAACATTACCCCCGGTAATTTTCGAAATTTCGTACTCGAGAAAAAATAGAGCTTGGGCGTTGAACTTGATTCAACGAATCCACAAATCACGACGCTTTTTGAAATAATCCAAAAGTCGAAACGGGTCTTTTTTCAGAAATTCATTTTTTGGGGTCACATTTTCGACACCGGTGAATTTTGGAAAATGTGTTCTTTAGGAGAGTGAATATTTCGAAAGTGGGCTTTTTTTTTTTTTTTTTTTTTCAAAATTCATTTTTGTGGTTCAATTTTTGTCTCTAGGTGAATTTTGGAATATGTGTTTTCGAATAATCCAAAAATCTGAAGTGGACATTTTTTCCATAATCGTTTTTGGAGTCTAATTTTTGACTCTGGGTGTATTTCAAAAAATCTGTGTTTCGATTTTTTGAGATTAGATCATCTATTGTTTTTAAAGTATTCTAAAAAGTGCGTTTTTCGAGATTTTTTTAGAAGTATTCATCGTTAGACGGCGCAATGAATTGGTAATACATTTTTTGTGATATAAAAAATTTTTGCCAACGCTGCCTTCTTTTTGTTACGTTTTCCTGTGGAAAGGAATTGCAGAAAACGCAATTTTTTACAAGGGGTTTTAAAATCAGTGTATTTAGTGTGACAGTGCATTAACGTGGATTCGCCCCATTTGTGTTATTGCCGAAATAAATAATATTTGTTAAACATTTCGGGTTTTTGGGATTTTGGTGCCTTTTACGAGCAAATTTCTTTCCACGAATGTGTCGAAAATTGGCGTGTTTTGTTTGTAAGCCAAGACGAAATTTCCGGTGTCAGTTTCGGGGTTTTTCGGGTAGTCCAGAACAACTGTAAATAGATTTTTGAGTTTGTTGCAAATTTTTGCAAAAAGGTCAAGATTTTTGTACAGTGTTGGACATTTTTTGTCCAAGTTTAATGTATGTATCTTATAGTTGAATGAGAAACATTTTTGGATTTCGAAATTCGAAAATGAAGAACTGAAAATTGCAATATTTTTGAAATTTTGAGTTTGTATCTTTAAATATGATGATTCAGAAATTCAGTTTTCGAATTCATTCCTGAATTTCGAAATCTAAAAACGACAATACTCTAATCTTCGAATTGTTTGTTTAATTTTAGTATAAACAATTAAATCGCAAAAAATTGTGTGATACCTCTTATCAAACTTTCCATTAATTCCGGGTAAAGCCGCTCTGTGATTTTCGAACTCGGCGGATGAGTTCTCGGGTTCGAATTGATCTCGATTAACAAAACCGACAAATTTTCCGTAATAATAAAATCAGCCCCGTATAACTCGAAGCTGTTGGTTCTCCTATCCATTTTTTCTTGGGCAGCCAACATCGTGGCAATAATCGCCTGACTCATTTTTGGGTAAATTTTTTCGTTCCACGGATTTCCCTCAAAATGTAACTCATTTTTGAGGTAATGATTCACAGCATCGCAGTTCCAGTTCAGCGACCTGACGGGATTTTTTTGGTCCGCGTATCGATTTTGTATTGCGGTGTTACAAAGGTGATAAATTTCGTGATAATTGTTAAGGGTGAAAGGTCGCGAACTGAACCTTATTAATGATTCCCTAGAAGGATAAATAGTCGAGGAATCGGTATATTTTGGAAATTTTTGGATTTTACGCATTTAAAATCGAACATTTATGAAAGTATGTACAAATTTTGAAGTTCGTTAATTTTGAAGGTTTGGAATTTTTATTTTGTGATTATATTGACAAAATGACTTATTTTTGTTCGTTACGTAAATTAGTCGATTGCTACATTTTGAATTTTTTTCGGATTTGGTGATATTAAATCAGAAATAAAAAAATGAATTTTATAGACTTTGAAGTCGAAAAATTCAAGGAGTATACTATTTAATTTTTACGTTTCGAAAACCCGAAATTGTTGAATTTTAATTAATTGATCAAATAGATTACAAATTGATTTAAAAAATTTTTTTCGAACTTGTAAGTCCAAATAGTCAGGGGGTAACTGCAGGTTATCAAATAGTAGAATCTCACGTCGAATTTCGTGTTTTTTATCAGGAGTGGTTTTTCTGGAATCGAATTCATTGATTAACTAGTTGAATTAATTATCAGTAGTTCCATCATTTATAGAACTAATTGATTAATTAATCAAAACTTCGATTAATTACATTTAGGTAATTAAAAATTTGATTTATTACAGTTTTAATTATTCCATTAATTAAAAAATCAATTAAGTAATGATGTAATTAGATAATCAATTAATCAAGGAATTATTGATTAATTTGAGGAATATAAGGAAAAAATTCACCCATGTATTTGAATTAATCAAAACTTCGATTAATTGAATTTAGGTAATGAAAATTTTGATTTATTACAATTTTAATTATTCAGTTAATCAAAAAATCAATTGAGTAATGATATAATTAGATAATCAATTAATCAAGGAATTATTGATTAATTTTAGGAATACAAGGAAAAAATTCACCGATGTATTTTTGTATGATAAAGTAATCTTTCGGACTGTTCCGTGCTTTTTTCAGGATTTGGTCCAGTTTGTGCGTCATTACTATTCCGTTTCCACAACATAAAGTGTTTGGTTTCAGTATCCAAATGTTCCTCGTGCCGTTGAAATCAAAATGTGAGTCGATTTCTTTTATTTGTTGCAATATTTTTTTAGAGTTGTTGAATAAAACCTGAAAATTAATTTTACCTACGTTTTTTTCGAAGAATTGTCAAGTTTTTGGAATTCAAAGATATCGATCATAAATATTCAGTTTCTGGTATTTTCCAAATTTTTCGCTTCAAAATTTATCAAATTTGAAATTCTTTCAAGTGTTTTTCGTATTTTTAAATTATAATATTGATCTTGGACATTGAATTTCCAGCATTTTTTGATTTTGAAATAAAAATTACCAGATTTTGAAATTTTTTCAATGTTTTCTTTTTTTTCAAAATTTCTTTGGTTTTCTAATAATGTCTCAATAAAAACATTACTTGAAAGTCTTTATCAGAAAATTTTCAATGTTTGCAGTTTATTCGAAGTATTACGATATTTGAAAAATATACTTGTAAATTTCAATCGGAAAATTTTCAATTAAAAATCTTTTAAGTATGGAAATTCTAAGAATTTAAATTCCGAATTCAAAACTCGCGAGAAATGTATTCTTGCAGCAATAATGAAATTTCATAACATTCCTATTATTTTTTTCGAATATCTTAAAATACTCGAAAGATTTCAACAAGAGAATTTCCGATTTAAGTACATAAATTTTCAAAAACTTGAAAATTTCCAAATTTAAAATTTAGAATCCACAATAAATTCATCTTCGAAATAATCAACAAGCTCATACAATTTCCTTATTTTGTTCGAAAATTGCAACACAAGCAAAATATGATAACTCGAAAATCAAAATTGTAACATTAAAAAAATTCAAAAACTCCAGAATTTTGAATTCAAACTCAAAAAATGTTCACCCTCTTCAAAGTAACCATAACAAGTATACAATTTCCGCAACTTTTTCTTATTTCCAAATATTCTGCAATATTTCGAAAAAAGGAATGTTTCTAATTTAAATCGAAAAACTCCAACTTCCAAAATTTCGAAAACTCGTAACTCACAGAAATCTCGTCTCCCTCAAAATTCACCAACGCGCAATCTTCGTGAACGAATTTCCCATAATTTTCCAAAAAATCCCCCCAATCTTCTTCCGAAATTTCTTCATTTTCCGGAAAATCAAGGTCATCCCCGTTCGCCATAGCGAAAATTTCTTCACTCCTCTTCAACGCGAACTCGATATTTTTCACACTGACAGACGAAGAGTTCGGTTTGTTCCCAAGATTCACGCCTTTTTCAACTTGCTCGATTAAATAATCGAGCATACTAATCGCTGAGATTTTTCTGTAGTCTTCAATGAAAGCGCTTTCGTCACGTGTAGCATTGTAGCTTCTTGGGAAAATCACTTCCGACACGTTGTTTTCGAAAAACCAATGGGATTCTCGCAAAATTTTGGCCATTCCCAACTATTTGAAAAATTTTTTCTTAAATAGGAATACTTTTTGGAAAATCAAGGCTTTTTTTATAAAATGCTTGGTGATGTTCATAATAATTCAGATTATTTAGATCGGAAAATTTTTAAGTCTGTCAGATTTTCTTATATCTCGAATTTCCATAAATTTCGAGTGGTGAAATTTGTATCAAAAATTTTGTAGTATCGGAATTATTGAATGAAAACAAAAAAATTTTCCAAACTCCCAATTACAGAGATGAGCAACTACGCAACTGTCTTTCTCTCTCTCACGAGGACGGTTGTTTGGTGAGAGAAAAAGAGCGATAGTATCGTTATATTCGATGTATTTTCTTGGTTCCGGAAGTCTCATTTTGTGAGTTCAAACTTATAAATTTTACAATTGATAGTCGAAAGTGAGCGTTTCCAAAATATTGAACGTCAAAAATTTTAACTGTGGTATACTTTTCTTGATCGAATATTACGAGACTTAAAAAACGGGTTTCAATCTTACAGCAGCCGATTTTGAAAAAATTAGAATATTAGTATAATACGTGATAATTTGACCTTGGAAGTGTAGATAATCGATTTTTGAAGACGATTCAGAATAGTGTCAGATTTTATATCACAATTCCAGGTGATGAAGTCATTTCTGCAATCCCATATAAAATTAGGTTGCATAGATTTCAACTCTCGGCATTCCACATTTTCTATTTTTTGCGATGTGACATCCACGGGAGAAGTTTCGAAGCTTGAAGAGTCACCTTTTATGAAAAACATATTAGTAATTATTTTACTTTTAGTAATATATTTTTTTCAGTGAGTGAATCTTTACCATAGGGCAAAAAATGGGTGTTTGCAGATTCGTATTTTCCGATCCATCCCCGTTTTTTCAAAGATTCTTCGAGATCTGAAATTATTTTATTGTCTTACTTCTGAAATCTTAGTTTTCTTAAGTCTGTAAAAAAATAGGAACTCACATGGTATATTTCCGCGAATTACATAGACTTTTCGACCCTAAAAACTCAAGGACATTTAAACTACGTTGAAAAGTATGGAAAAATTGCAATTACTTTAATGGCCTCGCTAATTTTTGTCTTTAGCAATTCAAAATTGATGTCCGTTTCGGCAGCAGATGATTTTCGCACGTTTTTTGGAATTTCGGGACTTTCGTTTTTTTGAGATATGATTCTTAGGGTGGGCTCCATTTTTTGAATTTTTTTATCATGCTGTGTCTAGAACAACAAAATATGTAAGTACAATTTTTTGATTTATTAACATAAATAATGTGACTGTTGAAAAAGCATAAAAATATTCAAGAAAGCATAATTATAAAAATTGATTATTAAAAATTCGAAATTTAATGCGCGTATTCTAATAATTTTTGAAAAAATCAATCAATTCATCGAATAAAGATTCTCATCGCCGAAATGTGTTTTTTTACTAGGTTAAAATGATAATCAATTACATAATTATAGATTTTGAATTAGTTTTCTATCGAAAGAAAACGTTATTTTTACTTTTATTCCGAAGTTTCTATCGCTCGGAAACGAATTCGCTGATAAATTTCCTAATTTGAGTATGGACTGCTTTCTTTGTTCGACTTTATTTTTATACATTTTCAATTTTTCTTTTAATAATATTTTTCACTGATAATTTTAAGTAATTTTTTTTTGCAGGGGTTATCAAAAGTCAATGAAGTTTCGAATGAAGTTAGCAAAAAGCATTTTGTAACCTACCATAGTATTTTTACGGAAGCTATCAACTCTGAAAATGTATCACGAATCGGATCATCATACATGTATTCTTGATTTACTCAAAACTTTTTTGAAAATTGAGTTTACATGTTAAAAAAACCGTTACTGAGTTAACGGTTACTCGCCTAGTTTCATATTTTTCCGCCATTTTCCGATTATCACAATCACAAATATTTCGCCATCTTGGATTCAGAAAAAAACTCATTCCACAAGTGTATACATAACATGACCTAAAAAAGGGATTTATTTTCCTGTCAAAACAGTCGAAAATTCCAGTAATTCTAGTTCGTTACTGTTCGTTACGAACCATTACGAATAGTTTTCAATATTTTACTGTTTTTTTATTATCGTTGTCAACAGTTGTCAATCATAAATGCATAAAATGACACCTCCTATGGAAAGAATACAAACTTTGGAACAGATTGAAAAAGAAATAATCGTGTGTTTACAAAGTGCAGGTACAATGTTTATGTTTTTTCATTTAAAATTTCTTATTTTTTAGGAGTTTTTTCTTCATTAAAAGTGATATTTTTTTTAGGCTCGGCATTGCAAGAATTAGGGAAAGAGAAATCGAGTTTGAAGCAAGCCGAAACTCACACGAACCAATTTTTGAAAACTTTGAACACAGTGGAACAGAAACTGAGTGAACAAATTAATTATCTGACTCAAGTTTCGACTGGTAAGATTATTGATAGTATATTCTCAAACATTTTTTTTAACAATGAATGATGACAAAAATTAACCAACCATAGAATTTATCCTGATTAATATTCAATAATTTTATTTATCGAATATTTCCATGTGTTTTGATGTATAAATTCAAGTCAATGTTCAGTCTAACTTTCAAGCATTTTTATTAGCAATAAATAATAAAAATGTACCGGCAAAAAAAATTTTACCTGTTGGTTTCATTTATGCTTTCAAAGGTTTTTCAAAATGAATTCCCCAGATGACCTCTCCAATTTTCAAGCTTTTCTATCAACAATTATAAAAAATTGACGAACCAAAAAACCCAAGCAATAATTTCATTATTTTGTAATCAGGCCAACCACACGAAGGTTCTGGATACGCGAGTCAAAAAGTTTTGCAAATGGCATGGCATCGTTTGGAACACGCTCGAAGTCGAGTCAACGAATTGGAACGAATCAGAAATAAACATCTCCATGGAAAGTCGTCCTTGAGACCACCTCAACAACCTCAACAACAGCAGCAACAACAACTTCTACAACAACCACAGGTTCCCATTAATCAAATGCAACAAAGCCCAATGAACGTTAGTCA
Source organism: Platygaster equestris (assembly GCA_030522785.1). Taxonomy (NCBI): domain Eukaryota; kingdom Metazoa; phylum Arthropoda; class Insecta; order Hymenoptera; family Platygastridae; genus Platygaster; species Platygaster equestris. Next base: position 1,001 of record JAPYZK010002897.1, on the reverse strand, counting down.
ATAAATAAAAAAGTACGCCACGAAAGATTTATTCAGAATATTTAATATTTCATACTAAAAATTGGACCAAGTTTTATAATTTGCATAACTACAAAAAAAAGTGTAAATAACTAGAACCAACAAAATGCAAATGAACAAATTTATTTAGTCAAAATTGTTGAACTTTTTCTGGAATACCTTTTTTTATTCAATTATAAATTAGTAGTAATGAAAAAGAACAATTCAAACTATAATATCTATTTATTTCAAAATTGGCATCAACAATTTTTGTTTGGCTCGGATAAATAACATACTTATACAGTTATTACATTCTGACGTGATGATATGAACGAAATTATTACAATAATTTTACAAATTACAAGTAAATGTTAATAACAATCCTGTGAAAAGCAGTATAGAAAAATGTTGGAAATGACTCGAAGTGCGCACTTCCTTTGGTATAACATCTTGAAATTTTCAAAACAATTTGAAAATTTGTTTACACCAAAAAACGGTAAAATTTGACAACATTTATTTACAACTTAAATATCATCCAAAATATGTTTACAACCACAATTTGCAAAAATAATAATTATTTGAATATAATCGTACTCTATTCAGTAGTCTAATATTATTCTACCTTTTAATATTATTCAATAATTTCAATACATAATGTAATCATGTTTTTCTGGGAAATTATTCGCTCGATATATATTATGAGGATTTTGAGTATTGGATATTTTTAGTTTGTTTATTGGTGTAAAGAAATTTGCTGTGTTCTTTTTTTTTTTTTTTTTTATTTTTTAAGATGGAGAAATGTCGTTTCGTTTTTCTGTCCCAGCCAAACTCAAACGCGATTTTCTTTCTTTGTCCATTTTTTGGGTGATTTTTTTCAATATATGTATTTTTTAAATAGTTTTCCTGATTAAATTATTCCAAGTATTTGATTCCTGCTTTTCTAAAAATGATCAAGGAATGTAGAAAAACTTTGTAATCAATTATTATTATCAATTATTTTGTTT
>JAPYZK010002896.1:0-12924 GCA_030522785.1 Platygaster equestris | reverse complement strand
ATATTATTATATGATAGATATATTATTATACGCGAATAAATCTTAATAATCTAGGTTTTTAAGAAATGAAACGATCTTTCTGCTGTTCCACTGCAAAAACTCAAATTTGTTCAAAATTGAATATCTCGAATTTCCTCATATTTTTACCTTGACTTGCATGAATTTTTCCCATCATATCCAAAGCGCCACAAATTCCACCATGGAACTTGTAAAGATGTTTATGCATCATCCCCCAGGATTGTTTAGCTTTTTCAAGAGCTTTTTTCATTTTATCATTGTCAAAAAAACGCTGAGCTTCTTCCAGCAAATGATTTGCTTTTCCCAAGTAATCTTCAAGGTAGGCCGAAGAAGTTGCTCCACAATCTAAGCATTTTTGGATTTCCAAGCAAAATGGACCATTGCACTCACTGCATTTAACCGACTCGAAACGTTCCTGAAAATAGAATAATCGTGTAATGAAAAATTCAACAACTATTCAGCAATGCAAAAATGGTTCATTGTATACCACAAAATATTTTAGCTTCGGGTTTGTGCAAGGTTCGCATTCACATGTGAAGTGATACTGGTTTTTCAAAACTTCTTGTCTTTCTATTGTTGCCATTCGCCTATAATATGGACCTGAAATAATAATGATTTATACAAATGACGAAAGATAATTATTTTTTGTTTTAATGTGCAATTTTACCGTAACAATTGTAAACTTCTTTGCCGGAAGAAATGTCCTTGGTTGCTTTGATTATGAGGCAATCATCCCAAAAACTGTAATCGAATAAGAATAATTGAATAACTGGAAATTGTTTTTTGAGTGATTCGGGTGAAAAAAACGGACGTCGCTCAAATCGAAGCCAAAATAAAGAAAAATTACAAAAATGAAGAATGAATAATAAAAATCCGAAAAATGTTCAGCTATTGAAGAAAGAAAAATTGAAATTGACACGAAATTCGAGTCGAAACAATTTTATTCAATAAACTGATGTCTAATCTAACAAATATGAAATTTTCATTATAGAAATTTCAAATGTTATAATTTTGATAACTTCAAAATTTGAAAATGTAGTAGAATAAAACACTCAAAAATTTAACATTGTTGAAGGTAAAAATTTGGGAAATCGAAAAAAACAATCTCAACATAAAAATTTTAAATTTGAAAATTTTGAAAATTGCAAAGTACACATATAAATACTCCGGGACTTGAAGATTCAAAATTTTATTTTTCAAATTTTAAATTTCTTAATTTTTTTATCGCAAAAATGGAGATATCACCAAATTTGGAGAGTTCTTGCTTCAAAAATCTTCTTATTTCATTTAGGAACTAAAATTTTCAATAATCAAAAATTGTTAATTGTGAAAACTTGAAAATAAAAGTATGAGTAATTCATAGTTTGCACTCAAGGTTCAAAATTTCAGAATTTAGAGCTATGAATTACAGAATTCGCAATTTTAGAAAATATGAAAATTTGCATCAAGTACGACAATCATAAAATTTGTGAATACAAAAAAAAAAAAACGTTCAAATGCTCAAAAAATTGAAAAGTTAATGCTTTAAATTTTCAAAAATCAATTAAATTTTGGACGTTCAGATAATAAAAAATGGAAATCAAAAATCAAGAAAATCCAAAAGAGGTAAGAATTTGAATTTGAAAATTTGTTGATTGAACAATCAAAAAATTCAAATCTAATTTTGAAATAGATTCCATTTACAAGTTTGAATTCACAGAGCACAATCCAAACTGTGAAATTAAATTCCATTTACAAAAATTCCAAAATTCACCTGTTTATAATATTTGGATCACAAGAATGATTCATCATGCTCGCAGACGGATAAATCGCAGTAGCAATTCGTTCCTGCTGCTCAGTTTTGATATTAGGATTTTCAGAATCGTGACAATTCAAGCCCGTTATTGCATGTCCATTGCAAATCATCTGCAAAGTGTATCGGAGCAGCATCGAACTTACAAACAGTTCTTTTCCAAATTCACTGGATAAGTCATGATCCATTTCTCCATTCTCGAATTTTTCTATGAAACTCGATTTTAGATCCACGAGTTTGAAAAAATTGGTGTACGTTTTCAAGTACAACGTAAGCATCGTCGCATTCTGAAAATAAAAAAATAAAAAATTATTAACAATCAAAAGACTCAACATTGTAAATTTATCGAATCTGATCAAAATATTATGTAATTTGCTTAATACTTAATGTTTTTATGAATAGAAAAACTATTTCTTACAGTTCTATATTTTTATAAAGTGATAAATATTCACGGAAATTATTAGATAAAAAAAGACTAATAATTAATAATAATAATTAATGAATAATATTATAGAAGAATTATTTCTTACAGTTCTATAAAATTTTTATAGAGTGAAAAATATTCACGAAAGTTTTTAGATTAGATAAAAAAAATACTCAAGTGTGTTAAAGAACACACGGTAGAAGTGTAACAGTGTGTGCAATTTTAGGAAACATTTCTTTATTGTTTTTAGACGTTTTTGGTAATTTAAAAATTCTTAAAATTTCTCAAACTTTAAAAATGTTGTCAATATTGCTAATTTGAATAATTTGGAGAATTTCTATAACTTCAAAAATTTCGAGGATTTTAAAAATTTTGATTGTTCGAAATTTCGAAAGTAATTACAAACATTTTTGAAATATTAAAAATGCTAGCGATTTCGAACATTTTCGAAAACTCTGAGAATTTTGAAAATTTTATTGACTGTGAAAATTGCCTAAATTTCGCGAATTCTGAAAATTTCGAGGAACTTGAAAATTCCGAGGAGCTTGCAAATATTAAAAATTTCGACAATTCTAGGATTTTTGGAAATTTGTAAAATAGTGAAAGTTTCAAAAATGCTGACATTTTTTAAAATTTCGAAAATTTGCAGAATTCTAAAACTGTTGGAGATCCCAAAAAATAATAAAATTTTCATATTCTTAAAACATTTGTATACGTGTCAAAATATAAAAACTGTACATACATAAAAACATACAAAAACTTCGAAAATTTTTGCATTTCTTAAAATGTTATTAGTTTCGAAGTTGTTAGTAATTTCGTGAAATTTTTGTAATTTTGAATACTGTGTTATAATGTTATTCTAAAATATTTTAGAATTCGCAAATTTTCGAATATCTTCATAAAATGTTATCCCGCTCGTTCGCTCGCTCGCGAACATTTTTCAGTTTACCCCTTACATAAATTCGTAAACGAAGTGTTCTACTTAAGAATTGACAGTAAACTGTAAATAATATCAGTACAATTGAGTAAGCGAGAAGTTCATCAGGAGAAAATTTGTCGAAGTTCGTGACCAAACTTTGAACTTTGTTGAACTTTTCAAGGTCATTAGTTGTCGAGCATCTCAAAAAAACATTGAGTGCCAGATGAGCGATCCCAATTTGTGGCCAAAGACACATTTTATGTCCTGGACATTCCCATTGGTGGTAACTTTCCCATGCTTGGACCCTGCACTTTTCTTTGCAGTAAACGATGTTGGAACACGAGGAACACCTGAAAAGTCACAAATTCGTTAGAAAACTGGTCTATTGAGAAATTGAAAAAAATATGTAGAAATTGAAAAAAATACATTTTTAAACGATGAAGTCAGGACCAATAAATTTAACTTAAAAGATTCAAAAATACTTTACATTTGGTACTGAAGAGCTGTAATTTCCAATTTATAGACCTTCATGATTAGGAAATTATATTTCCAGAATATCCCAAACCAAGTGAAAATTTTCAATCGAGTAACATCAAATTTTAGGTCATTTGCAAATTCTACAATTTTCGTAATTCATAAACCAACCCTAACACAATAATAAATGCTATTCATTCCAAATTTTATTATAATGAATAATAAATAGTAATTAATTAACATTGAAACTTGATAATTAGTCATTTTATTTTCGATTTTCCTCATATTGCAAAGTATGAATATTATTTTTCATCTTACACAGTTGGGGACAAAAGCTGAGCTCGACAACACTGAGCGCAGATGGAGTCGAATCTTTTGTGATCCAACAAAACAAAAGCGAAAGGTCGTTCAACGAACAGAATTTGTCCTCTTTTCAAATCCTTGTTCGTTACGACGAATCGACCTTTATCTGCTGATGAACTCAGAGTCAAACCAGACGATGCACTCGGAAAAGACGAATTTTCTCCGAACGCAGGTTCAGGTTTCTTACTCGGGATTCCACGCAGTGAAGAATACCTAGCATCCACGCCACCAGACATCAAAGAATCGATGAATTTTGAGTTCTTTTCTGAAATCGCAGAACATTTTGTTATTCATAACAGCAATATTGATTAACTGCAATACAAATATTTTCAACATTTCCATAACATTCACAACTGAAAAATAATATATGACTTCATCATTGAAGAATTCTGTTTCTCTTTTCAACCTTTTTCTTTTGGCGTCATTTCATCGCAATTTTGCAAACATTCTTTGGCTTTCAACAAATATTTCATCATCAACTCTTTTTTGTTCAATTTTCCGAAACTTTGTCCTGCTTGGTGATTCAACGTGAAACTCATTTTTGGAGAACAATTCCATTTCATCACATAATCGACATCTTTTACGGAATCCTGAAATATAATCCAAATTATCCAAATGAAACGATCAATTTTTTACAATAAAAAATGTATTTGGAATCGTCCATAAATTAAATAACGCTCTCAAAAAGGGGGGGTAGGGGAGTCAAAGTAAAATTTGGTCATAGAGAAGCACATTTTTATTAATATTTTCAAAAATAAGAAAATGTTTCAAATTCTCGAAATACTTTCAACACTATCAAATTTTGAACAATTTTTCCATCTTTTCGAATTTAATTGTAAATTTTTGAGTGCTTTCAAACTCAAAGTAAATGTTCTCTTCATTCGGGGTGCAAAAAAGGCCAAAAATTGCGTTACCAAACTCATGGACCTCCGAAGAAGAAAATTTGTGTCGATTCAAAAAAAAGTAAACAACCTCGTATTTTTCCAAATTGAATAATGACACTGATCGGTAAGCAGCGGCTTGAAAAAAATCCTTGCTTTCAAATGTCGAGTACATCATACACTTGGTATACAAATAGACACACTTGATGTAATTTTTTTCTTTAAATTCTTTGTTTGCTATTTTTTTGTATAGTTTCATTTTCGCTGAGCATTTTCCTCGCTCTTCTTTTGGCAAGTTCGCTATCCAATTGAGTAAACAGTTTCTGAAACAAAGCAATAGTTAATAACAGCGACAGTGAAGAAAAAGTGTATGATATAATTAGAGAGGAAAATCTGTATTTCATGATAAACGGATTATTTACACATATTTTACCTGGTGATTTCTTTACTCGAAATGCACGAAACAATTTCCTTTTCCTTTCGTTTTTTTGAGTCGATTTCCTGGATTATATTGGTTGACCTCAAAATATCCGTTGTGAAATTCAAAACTCGTGTCCACTCCATTTTGTTTCAAATTTTTGATGATTTTAACAATTTTGATCAATTTTACACTATTTCACATTGTTTAGAAGGCGGAAAAAACACTGCTAATGCGATGTTTACATTGTGCACAAACATGACCTTACTTTTTTTTTTTGAGTTCCTGTAAATTACGGATAGTAGAGTCTCTACCATCCGTACTGTAAATCCTGTAGAGTCCGGCCATCTGTAATGTGTTAGTGTGTGTGTCGATCGCTGACCCAAAATGGCGGCGGTACACACCATACATTCGTCACGTACATATAATCGCTTCTCCTATTGGAGCCGCCATTTTGGGTCATGCTTCGGATCCAAACAATCAGAAAGTTACGTCGAATAGCCAAAAACTCTCTATTTATATAGTTCCGATCTCGATTGTCTCAAATCATTCGAGTTCTGTTAGGTCAATTCAAATAATTCGAAATGATAAATAAACGATAAATAGAAATTTCATTTCTACACTCAGAAAATTTTTTTATCAAAATTGAAAAATCAATAATCAGTTTCTGAATCTGAAGACGTCATATGAAAATTGTGGAAATTTTCCAATTACTAAACATCCGAAACATTTTCCAATCTAACTTCACTTTAGGAAAAATCATAATTCAAATATGTTACATATAAAGCCTGAAATTCTCAATCATTTAATTTTAGAATTTAAAACCATGAAAATTTTCCAACGTGAAATTCCCGTATCACATTTCCAAACTTGAATTAAGATGTGTAACTTCACACCTATGATTTCCAAATTCGCAAATTATTACGAATTCTAAACTCAAATGTAAATCTCCCAATTGCAAAAGCATTACTATTCGCCCTATGAAGTCTCAAAACCAAAAAGGGAAAAGACGAATCAAACGCCGTCCTTTCATTGTCAAATGTAATAATTACATTCAATTTATTAATTCATCGACGTGACAACAACAATAGGCTCGATGTCGAATATATACAAGCAATAAAATAAGATAAATTCTCCAATGAAATCACGCAAGGCCTAGTGAACCCGTCCCCACCACACGAATGGAGCGCGAAATCTCAAATCCACCAAAAATATTTTACGTACATCATTAACAAATATCACATTTTTTTTGATAAACACGACATTTTACGTCTCCATTTTTCGTCATTTACGAACCATCATATGCAGGCACGAGTTTACCATGAAAAACATGTCAGATTCGCGGAATAATGAGTGTAATTACAGGACAGAAGATTAAATGTTTCGCTTTTCCTCCCATAGCAAAATATCCGGTAAAAAAATTACGCGTGAAAAACCAGGCTTTTCCTTTACGAAGAAGAAGCAGTCATATCTCATTCAAAAATGTCTCCAAATTATATCCGATCATTATCGACTTAAGCAGCATCCACAAAATTTTAATTTACGTTTTTCGACCCTAAAATGAAAAAAAAAATTAATAAATAACGTTAAGGAAACCTAATGTCAAATTTTAGGAGACCGTAATTCAAGAAAACGCAAAATCAAATTTTACATCTGTCCCTAATGTCGACAATGACCGTACATTTAAAACAAAATCGCCTATATGCATTTCAAACAATTTTGGTGGAACGATACGTTATTTTTGTTACATGTTCAAGGACATTCGTAGCTCGCATTGTTTAACTACTGTATTTATGAAAAATGTACAGTTATGATGATTACACACGAATCTAACCGCGATTGGTATTCGTCATCATTTGAAAAATCGAGGGTAAAGTGTTTCATTTTTTTTCCTTCGAATTGTGCGATGTTTTATGGATTGGTCTGTAAATGTAAAAAAAGGTCGTTCACTTTGTATAACTTTTGCGCACTTTATCCTGCCGATTAATGACAGCATTGACAAGATTGATAAAATGAACATTGTGTTGATTCGTAAAAAAATGGTTTTTCAACAGTTCATATTACTGATGGATGAACTGAAAAATGTGTAAGTTATTCGCTAATTTTCAGATACGCATGACGGATTTCGAAAAAAAGATGGAACGGGAAAATACACTTCATAACATCAATTTGTCAAATATTTGAATTTTGTAGGTAAATTTAGGCGTACACAACACATACTTGAATGTTACAATGTTGGAATTCATTTTCAGATTTAAAAGTTCAACAATTTTGTAATGCTCAAACAAGCGCTTTTCAAATTATACAAGTTTGCATTTTAAAACTTTGAATTTCAGCATTCATAAACTTTACAGTTTTTAAATATAAACTAAAGTTATCAACATTATTTTTCATTGTCGTGTAAAGTTTCCAAATTAAAAATTCTAATTCAAATGTTTTAATGTGCCAAAATATTGTTCGTTCCAACTAAATTTCCACACCGCGAAATCAATGTCACGTACAGTACCAATTCCAACTTTTTTTCATCCACTAAAGTCCAGACTTTTTTTACAAATAAATACTACCGAATACTATCAAATTTGTGATTTGGCACCACGCGACTCGTTCTTATAGAAAATCAAAATTTCACAAATCTTCAACATCAAAAGAAACAAAACAAAAAAAACTCAATACAAAAATAAATAGCTTAACCAAACTATACTCAAGGGAAATAAAACATAGAAAAAATAACAGTAATTTGTCGACTTGCAACAGAAAACTCAGGCTTCCTTGAATATTTCTCACGAAAGCCACAGAACTCAGCACTTATGTTCTCTACGTTCAAAACATAAGATACAGGAAACCAAAAGCCTGAATTTTCAAAATCCATGATTACTCGCAGATGAACGTGATCTGATTTTGTGGAAAAAACGAGGTAGATTCGTTTCAAAAACTACACAATTAAAAAACCGACTTAGAATTCTAACTTTTTTTAGCGTTCTCAATCGGTCCATTAATTGCTCTATTTTCAGAAAAAAAGAAAAAAAAAACCTCATTATCATCAGATCACAAGAGCTACGATTCCTTGCACTTCAAATTCCAAAGTATCGCTTCGTAAAAAGTCACTTCCACGTTATAAAAATCTTTCGTCGCACTTTGTTTTTCAATTGTTATTATCTGCTTGATACAGAGACGAAAGCATGTTGTCGAAATGTTGTACACTCGTTTCGTACTGTTCCAACTGCTTCGTAATGTCACCTAGTTGCTCGCCCAATGTCATTTCTTCCATAAATGCTTGCAATTGAGGCGCACTTTGACACTCTCTATAGAAGGCTCCCAAATCTGTGTTGGTATTTGTAACAGCAAATGGAGTTTTCTGAAAGAAAAACAATAATTAATTACGCGATTGATTCAAGTTGTCTAATTTCTTCTCTTTCCTTTGTTTTTTATAACTATTGTAACTTTTATAATTATCATAATATATTTTTCATAATTTCCAACATAATTATATAATAGCATGTTTATTATAATTTTATAATGTTCATAATTATTATAATTACATTTTTTGTTTGGAATCAACAATCATGTTTTTCAAATCCGACTTTTTTATTAGTAAAAACTTTTCGAAATTGGACAGATTCGAACCTGCCAATATTGAAAATTGTTTAGATTCAAAAGCTTCAAAATCCAAATTTTGAATAATCGAGTGTTGATAAAAATCTGAATTCTTGGAATCATGAAATATTCAAAACTACAAAATTTGCAGTTTTAAATTCATAAAAAAATTAATACAAAGATACTTCACATTTACACACTCCTGAATTTTCAATTCCAAAGCATAAAACTTTCCTATCTAAATTTCAAACGATCCATATTTATGAACTCGAATAAAAAATTTAAGAGTTGAGTAATTCTTCGAGATAATTTGACTATGATAAAAAAAAACTTATCAAATATTTTTCGTCTTTATCTGCAAAACAAGATTTGAAAACTAAATCCGTCTCATTGATTACATCATATATCAGCTGAACAAGGAAAAATAAGTGTTAAATGACATTCTTCTTCAAGATAAGTAAGTTGTTTTTGTATTAATCGAATTCTAAATTTATAAATTTGTTTTTCACAGAATTGACGTGCAGTCAGCATGACAAATACTTTTCTGATGACTCGACAAACTATGCGGAACATGAATCAATCTTCAATAAAGATCAAATTATATTCTTCAACAAAATAATAAAAATCATATCGGAATCTCAAAATTTTTGGATTTCCACATCTCGATTCACAAGTTTTTGAATTCCACAATTTCGATGTCAATTAAGTATTTAGTAAATTACAAAATAAACTGATAAACTATAATCAAATTATTGAACTATATTATAATATTATTAAAATTAATAAACTGTATCAATATAATGTTATTAAAATTAACCAACTAAAATCATTGTAACGTTTCTTCAACATTACTTTCAAATCTCTTGATGTTCAATATTTCAACTTTCAAAATTCGATTCATCAACTTCGAAATGTCCCACGGAAAATTTTTCAATTCTCAAATTTTAATTTCCCGATTTCTAAAATCAATTTATAAACTACGCAGTAAATATTTTCTGTTCTATATCCATTTCCAGAGCTGATATAAAAAAATGCATCCAATTTTTTTCAAGTGCATCATTTTTCGCACTTACTAAATCTACCATAATAAAATCGTCGTTGGCACTGGTTATCGAACAGCTGCTTCTCCTCGAGCCATTTTGGGAGTTGCATTTCGACGTCGAGTTGTCGTTGGTCGTTTTTTCCGTGTTCCCGTTGTTGGAATCGGTGGCAATCGTCGTCGTTTCCGTGGTCGTGTTCGTGGACGGGTTCGTCGCGTCGCTAGTGGGAACGGGTGAAGGCGAAGACACGAGTCTCTGGGTCAACAAAGAGCTGAAGGGAACGTCGGGGATGACGAGGTCCTCTTCATTGACGACCACCTGCTTGTTGTTGACAAAGGCACCGACTTTTATCGTGTCGCTGAGGGATTTTGAGTTTTCCTCACTAAAAGAAGAAAGCGACATTAGAAAGAGACGAACAAATAAATGCACTGGTAATAAAAAATAAGAAAATAAGCAATTACAATGAATGTTTACTAAAATTTGAAAATTGAAATTATAAATGGACTTAGTGTAATTTCGATAAGGTTGGTTCCTTCCAGTATTTTCTTATTAATTTTTGTATTTATGTATACTATTTATGATTTATTTAAATTTAAAATTAAAAAATTTGGAATATTCAAACTTCTAAAAAGTAAAACCTTCAATTTTTGAATATATCCATCAAAATTTTTTAATTTTAAAACCTCAGTCAAATTATCAAATTGTATTCTTTGAATTTTCAAGAATCGTGATTTTATAATCTACATTATTGTTTTTTCTTGAACTTATAAGATCATGTATCATACCCAATTATTTAATGACTCACCATTGTTGATAACGAGCATGACGTGGACTCAAGTCAGTGTGAAAATGATCACTTTTGAGTAGTATGGAGTCTCGGCTGTTTTGTGTCGGAGAAATGGTCATTTTTGTTCTGTACGATACAGACAATTGTATTGTACCAACTGGAGTGCAGAGTTGGCCTACTCTTACATGTTTGTAATTTTCACCTGCAAAATTATCAAACATTATCGGTTGAACTCAAAAATATTTGTTAAGTACACGGGGAAAAATGTTCATAATTTTTTTTCTGGATTTTTCTGGTTTTTGTGATAAAAGTAACATTGAATAAATAAAATTTTAATTGGGATACATCCCCTGCATTCACCAAATTGTATGATTTAATTTATCCAGAAAAAACAAAAATTATGCTGTGCATGGAAAATACTTCTTAAATATTTGTGGTATTATTTCGTTATATCATTTTTATTCAATTCTTTACTTTTCTACGTTTTCTGGGTTTTTTAAAAATAATTTGCATACGTTTTTTGAATTAATAAAAATTTACTTTTTCAACTGCACATTCTACAACTTGTTCAAACTTACTCAACATACAATTTTCCCAACTAAAATTTATCAAATCTACATACAAATTAATAAATAAATAATAAGAAACAAATATATATAATAATACATAAATTTCATCTCATAAACTTTCGAAAATATCCTAAAATTCTCAGCTGTTGGTCACTTCGCTCTTAATCATCCAACAACAAACATTGCACTATTATTTCCAACATTGTAATCAGACATTTGCCGCTAGAAATAATAATAAAAGAGAAGGTCAGTACTGTAATAAATATTCCAGATAAAGCGCTCAAGAATAGCAAAGAACCCGCATTACTCAATACACGGGACAATAAAATGGTCACAAGTGTATTTTTCAAAGCCAGATCTCAGAAACTGATAAATCATAGGAAAATTTACAATATTCTTATTAGAACTTGATTGTGTCACTGGCTCGAACATTTCATCAGTGCACGGACAAAAATATCATGATCATCATCATTATTGACATTATTAATTATTGTGAAAAATTTTTCAAAAATGTATAGTATCAAAAAATTTGTCGACGTTAGGAAATTTTTGTATGGATTAAAAATTGGTCAAAATTACTCCGGTTTTTCACGAACTGGTTTGAATTTCAAATTATCGCGTCGATCAAAAATATATACAAAAATAAATTATTGATTATTAAATATTTAATTAAAAAATATGAATATAATATAATTAAATAATTATTATTATTATGTATATATAATGATAATAATATAATGATAACAATATAATCGTAATATAAATTTAAATATAATATAATATTAAATTATTATTATTTTTGTGTATTAAATACACACAAAATTATTAGTAACGTTACATTCTTCTCGAATCCCTCCCCCCCCTCACCCCTCTTCACAGCGTTACATAATTTATGGACAACTCCTTGGAAATAATCGAAAATGAAAAAAATCACCTAAATTGTGCAATTGAGGTTCTCCGGTGTACGTTCTGTAGCAAATGACGTAAGAATCTGGCCCTTGTCTCCGACTCAATTTGTAAGCCGGAGTGATTCTCGAAACGGAAAGTAGCGACTTGAGCAAGATTCCGATACGATTATAAACTGTGTAAGTAACTCTAATAGTCGGGTCGCTTTGTTCGGGCGAAATGCCCAGGGTCCAAGTCTCCAAAACCATGGAGTCGCCTTCCACTGTCTTCAGGGAAATTTCTATACAAAACGGTATCGCCGAACTTATCAAGTCCATGGACAAGGATTTTTTCGTCTCCGCCAAAACTTCAGGCAAATCGTTGATCGCCAGATTGAACTGAAATGAAAAAAAGTATATTAATCGTATTGTATTTTTCATTTATTGAAAGTGGGCTGTAATTTTATTTTCATTGGAACTAACAGCCCAATTTTTTTTTTTTCATTGTTGAAATTGGACAGTGTGGAAATTCGAATTCCACCATTTGAAATTTGGACAAATTTTTAGTTGGAAAGTTTTTAGGTTTTGTATCTGGATTTTGAAGAAATTAAAGGTTGGAAAAATAAATTAAATAGTAGACTTGGGAAATTAAAAAATGCTTAGAATTTCAAAAATTGTAAGGATTTTTAACATTTTGACGTGTCAAACATTTTGAGAATTACGGAAATGTTAAGAATTTTGGGAAATTTTGAAAATGCGAT
>JAPYZK010002894.1:0-13024 GCA_030522785.1 Platygaster equestris | reverse complement strand
ATTTTTAGAATTCTCAAAGTTTGGAGAATTTTAAGAATTTTAAAAGTTTTCAGAAGTTTGAAAATTTCCAGAATTTGAAAAATTTTGAACATTTAGAAGTTTTGGAAATTTCAAATATTTACAATATTTCCATCATTCTTGAAATAACGAAAATTTTACGAATTTCAAATATTTCAAGAATTCCGGAGTTTCAAAGAAGTTTCATAAATTTTAAAAATTCACAGTATTTCTATAATTCTTGGAATTACGAAAATTCTACGAATTCCGAACATTTCGAGAAACTGCATGATGTGGAATATTTTTAACATTTCAAGATTTTTAATAATTTTGGAAATTTTCAAAGTTAGAAGTATTTTGAGGGTTTCGGAAGTTTTGGAATTTTGAAAAATTAAAGAATTTCAAGATTTTCGTAAATTTCAGAGATTTGTGGAAGTTTCAAAAATTTTGAAAATTTACAATATTTTCATAATTCCCGAAATTACGAAAATTTTACGAATTTTCCACATTTCGAGAAACTTGATAATCTGGAAAATTTGAAGATTTTCAACAATTTAGAAAATTTCGAAAGTTTTCAGTATTTTCACTATTTTTAGAATTTCGAAAATTTTAGAACTTCCGAAGATTTAAAAAATTTTCGATAACCTTGAGAATTGAGGCTATTTTCATAATCCACAAATTTCAAAAATTTTACGAATTACTGAAATTTCGAGAAATTTTTGTTTAGTTTGAACATTTCCAACATATCTCAAGTTTTTCAACTATTTTGATAAATTTTAAAGTTCAGAGGATTTTGCAAATTTTCAAACTTTCCGGTATTTCCAAATTTTTCAGAATACCGAAAATTTTGGAAATGTCAGAGATTTTAATAAGTTCCAAAAATTCTGGAAATTTATATTACTTCTATAATTATTGAAATTTCCAAAATGTTACGAAAATCTAAAACTTGAAGGAAGGTAATAATTTCAAACACTTGAAACGTTTCAAGATTTTCAACAATTTCGCAAATTTTCAAAGTTTGGAGCATTTCAAGAATTCCAAAAGTCTACAGAATTTCAACAAATTCAAGAATTTCAAAAATTTCGGAAATTTCAGACATTTCAAAAATTTTGAAAATTCTGAGGATTCAGAAAATTAGCATAATTCTCTGATAAAATTCCACTTCTTAAAATTTCTGAATTAATTTCGGGTAAAAATCACCCCCGCCCCCCCCCCCCCCCCACTCCCCGAACAAAATTTTTGCATACATCCTTGTTCAAAGTTGATAAAAATGATGGAAATGTCAACTTTTTCGATTAAATTTCCAAAAGGAATTTTGACTCGCCCAATTTTCCAGTAGAAATGAAAATTCGGTACTCCCCTCATATGAGAAATGCCCTGAAAACTTTTCATCCGCAACACCCGGAAGAATCGAGCCCGAAAAACGGAAGGAAAACTCGTTATCCTCGGTAACGAGAGGTCGAAGAAGGCGCGGGGCGAGCGAAGGTTTGTAACAACGCGGTTATTACTCTCTCTGTTGACCATGAGGAATCGCTCTCGCATGTTTGGCTTAATTAAAATCCGACGGGCGATATAACCCCATCTTAAACGATTTCCGAAACTCATGGCCCGACGTAATTGCGCGGATTCGGGATTTACGGCCTCGTCGATACCGTCCGGAAAATTCCCTCTTTCCGGGCATCCGGGAAGTGCCATTTATCTCGCGTCCGTTTTTAATTTCCTCGATCGATTATGTACAGGCGTCTCGTAAAACGTGCCCGATCGGAACCTTGAAAGTTTATCTGGGTCGCGCGGATGAGCCTTTTTACAGAATTTTCGAGGGGTCTTTCCGGACGAAGGTTTTCAAAACAGTTTGCATTTTTCATGTATGATTGTGTATGTTCACAGATCAGCGAGTCAGTGGAAAATTGAGTCGACTTTCGAGGTTAAATCGCCAAAAATTTAACGATTCAATCGATCTTAAAATGCTGGTTTATTTTACCAGCTATTTACAAAGGGGGATTAAATCACTGTGAAATTGACCTTCACGATTTCAAAAAATACAAAATACAGGAAAAAATGCATAAAATCGAGCAATTTGCGGAAGTTCAGTAATTATTACGGAGTCTGTCATTCGACGTCGAACGATTCGAACGTCGACCTCCACAGAATCCGACGTTGCAATACGCTGGTTTTGCGACATTTCGAGGGAGGAAATTCTCAGAAGAAAAATAATGTGGCAAAAATGACGAAACGACTCCAAAATTTGACTCAACGAACTCAGAAATTATGAAAAACAAAAGAAAAATGCAAGAAGTCGAGAAATGTTCGGAAATTCAGTAATTACTACGGAGTCAGTGATTCGACGTCGAGCAATTCGGACGCCGACCGCCACAGAATCCGATGTAGCAATGGAACCCGGTCGATTAGAATGACGACTGAACGCTCGTTTATTTTCGGAAAGAGTAGAGGAATCGATAGGGAAAATAAAAAGTGGGACTCACTCTACTTCTCTGGGTGCCATAGGTCAATTAAGCAGCCGCTATACGCTGGTTTTGCGACATTTTGAGGGAGGAAATTCTCAGACGAAAAAGAATGTGGCAAAAATGACGAAATAACTCCAAAATTTGACTCGATGAACTCAGAAATCATGGAAAACAAAAGAAAAATGCACGAAATCGAGAAATGTTCGGAAATTCGGTAATTATTACGGAGTCTGTCATTCGACGTCGAGCGATTCGGACGCCGACCGCCACAGAATCCGATATGGCAATGGAAGCAGTCAGATAGACAAACGATTAAACGCTCATTTTGTTCGGAAAAAGTAGAAGAATCGATAAAAATAATAAAAAATGGGACTCTTCTGGACGCTAGAGATCAGTTTGGCAGCCGCTATACGCTGGTTTGGCGCCTTTTCGAGTTTGGATATTCACAGACGTGAAAGAATATGCAAAAATAACGAATCACTTCGAAATTTCACTCAATGAACTCAGAAAATATGAAAAACAGAAAGCAGTACATGAAACTAAGCAATGTTTTTAAATTCAGTCATCATTCCTGAGTTTTATCATTCGACGTCGAGCGACTCGTACGCCAACCTCCACAAAATTGTGCATTTTCATTGTCACTATTCTTCCGGAAAATTAAGGCATCTCGAAAAATGTGGATTCCAGAAAATGGCTTCTTGAATCCGAATTCTACTTTGTAGATTCGAAATCCCTTTTTCTCACAAACTTAATTCTGGACTAGTATAAAAGTTTCTCAACGTTTCTTTCAAAGAGCTTCTATAATCGAACTTTTCAATCGAGAAAACTTCTTCCCTGAAACGAATTCATCTCCAATTAAATTGAAGTTCATCACGGAACATGGCGGAAAAGGGGGAAAATTTGGGGGTGAAGAGAACCAGGTGCGCCCGGGATCGCTGCGAGGCGCCGCGGCGCCGGGCGTCTCGGCGCCACTGTGACTCCGTTCATCTTTTACCTACTTCGTGTCCGTACGTACAGAAAGCCAGGGAGAAAAATGGATGATAGTGTTTTGAAACCTCGGACCACTGACGAATTGTCGAATCAATAAAAACATGGCGAATCGATTTCTTCGTTCGATTTATATTCGCATCGATTCAGAAATAAAACGCACTGATTTTGTGAGAGAAAATGTAGATTTTCCCATTGCTTAAAAATTTATCTATACAATGTTCTTTTACGTAAACTACCCTTAACTTAAGGGTTAACTCTTAACTTGGAGGTAAACCCTCAATTTCAGGGTTATTCGACCACTTAACTTGAGGGTTAATTCTGAAAGATGAGGGTTAACCCCGAAAGTTTAGGGTTAACCTTCAAGTTCAGTGGTCGAAATTCTCAAGTTGAGAGAAATTTCCGTAAGGGTTGGGAGGAATAAAGGACGTGTATGTGAGTGGTGATTTCCTGAATTTGAATCTTTCAGAACTTTTTTCGATATTCTGTGACAGATTTTTATATTTTATAGTTTTTATCCGAATTTTTATGTGATTCACTGATGTTGG
Organism: Platygaster equestris; assembly: GCA_030522785.1. Taxonomy (NCBI): domain Eukaryota; kingdom Metazoa; phylum Arthropoda; class Insecta; order Hymenoptera; family Platygastridae; genus Platygaster; species Platygaster equestris. The sequence continues at coordinate 9,027 of JAPYZK010002894.1, read as the reverse complement.
CGGAAATGTACGTACTTTTTGAAACATTTTCTCTTTTTTCTTTTTTATGCAGAAAATTAATGATTAGAATAACATGTTTGCTGGAAAAAATTGAGGGGAATTATAAAAAATGCATTTCTGAAAAAGATAAGTTGGGAATATTAAAAACTATTATATATAGTATTATAGTCGTGATTGATAATAATTATAAATTCAAATCTTTGAAATAATATATTTTGTTCTTGCACAATAACTTTAAGTTCACAATTAAACGTCATTGTTTTATTGAGACCATAAAATGTTATGCCTCACGTCATGTTAGTTACGATCTCGTTTCTAGACGTTATGTTTCGTGATTTTCAGAAATAACACGAGGATAACGAACTCGAAATTAATACTTCACGACTAGGAAAGACTAATAAGTGCACAATTTCTTGGCTCGTATGTATAGACATTTTTTGGAATTTACGAAAGTTCTTGCGAATGATCGAAAATGCTCAAAATTTTGGGAATTTGTGTATCCAACAAAAAAAGAGTACATCAAATAACTAACGAAAAGTTTCTATAAATTTTCAAAAATCATCGAAAATGTTAACAATCATCGAATTCCATATGAATATTTTTCCTATTGTCGAAGATTTTTTTAATTTTCAATAAATTTACGAAACTTTGAGAAATTCGAGCAATTTCCAAAATCTTCCACATTTTTGCGAATGTTCCTAAATTTTTTGCCATTCATACAAGAACTATCAAAAATCTTGAGATGTCCAACAAATTAAAAATTTTTTTTGCAGATTCGGAATTACTGTTAAATTCTGAATATTTCGAAATTCACGAAAATTCTTTCGAATTATCGAAAATGCTCAAAATGCTGGGAATTTTTGTCTCCGACCGAAAAAGTTTCCATCAAATGACTAACGAAGAGTTTCTATAAATTTCCAAAATCCTCGTCTAAATACTTCTTTTTTTCAAAGATTTTCGAAGTTTCAATAAATCTACGAAACTTTAAGAGATTCAAGATAAATTTTTAGAATCTTCGAAATGCTTCCAAATTTTCCGGAAATTCCTCACAATAATTGGATTATTCATTTCACAGTTATCAAAAAATATTGAAATATTTCACAAATTCTAAAACGTCTACAATTTTTTAGCAGATTCGTAATTACTAATAAATTCTGAATATTTTGTGAAATTTTAAAACTGGTACGAAATTCATACACAAAATCACGAGTTTCCAAAAAAATTACTTTCTCTCAGTTACTTTTTCTTCTTTCTATAATTCTGTTCATTCAATTCAAACAAACAACACGTTCTAATTCTCAATTAATGCGAATGTCGATATCCAAACAAGTTCAATTCCTCACAAAAATTACTCCGAAATGAGCGGAAATGCTTCGGATACATGCGACTTCAGAAATTTGGAATGCGTCCACGAACAACTAATAACTTTTGTTAATGATTAAAATTGACGGAGCGATTTTGGAACGTGTCCAGAGTTTGTGCCTGAAGCGCCAGGAAATACCTCCACGTTTTTTCCGAGGAAATTATTTCAGGCAAAACATTTGGTGGAAATGAAGCAATTTTTATCTCGTGAATTTATAAATTTCGTTGCATACAGCACATATTTCACTCGAGAAAATGTATTTTCGAATAAAATTCGAGTATAATCGTATTTTCACGTAAAACTGGTGATCATGAATTAGAACTTTCCTCATATTTTATGTATATCGGTAATTGGAATCCGTTGAAAAATGTTCGAAAAAATGAACCATTGCTCGTTTATTAATGATTTTCTAATGTTGATGGAAAAAATGCAATTTGAGATGATTTTGATTACGCTCATAGGGATAAAAGTTTTTGATAAGAAACACTAATTGCAACCTGAATTTATCCAAACCGTAAAATTTTACGATCCACGTCATGTTAGTTACGATCTCGTTTCCTTAGTGTTATATTGCACATTGTTGGGTCGTTATTCGATAAAATAGTACAGAAATCACGAACTTGTCAGAATCGGGTATAATATTTCAACTGTGCAGTTCTGTTGATATTTTACGACTCGATAAAATTTGGTCTCTTTTAGAAACTACGAAAAATATGGATGTTTTCTTTTCAGGTAGTTTTGAAAAAAAATGTTTAAAATGATTCGAAAAATTATCTCTCCTTTCTTCCCTCCTCCCCCTTCCCGTCTAAACAATGAAATTAATTTAAAAATTCATGATCGACATTACGCAGTAAAATTTCCAAAAATTTACAGAATCGAAAAAAAAATCTACGAACTTTAGCAATACTCTTAATTTCTTCGGGATAATCTAATTTTTTTCATTTTTCGAAACTTCAGTACAATTTTCCAAAATTTTTATGACTTGCTAAAATTTTGGGTGAAATCTAAATTTTCATAACTTTCAAAATTTTTGAATAATGAAAAACAACTTTTTCGACAAGCTTATAAATTCCTGAAGAAATTTGTAAATCTGCAAAAAATATAAAAATATGATAAAATTCTCTGAAAAACTAGAAACTCTACCGAATCTTCGAATAATGTTCAATCATATAATAATTTGTTGAAGGAAAAAATAATTAATTATACAAATTCCTCCATTACTCATACAAAAAAAATAATCTCGAAATCTCTGGTCTCGACTCCAATTTCCTCTCACAAACAACAAATTAATGAAACACTCGATGATACTGCAACAACATCAATAATCAATCTAAAACTGAAGGAAAAAAAGTGCAACTTCATCCAAAGATAATTAGTCTTTCAGTGCCCGCACTTATAAAGTATCGATCGCGAATAATCTTTTGCTTCCACGAAGAATCTCCTAACCCGAAAGCCCTTATCTCTTTTGTAAGCCTTTTCTCGGCGTCGGACTTTTGATTCGCCTCGCTCTTATCGATCCGATTGAGCCGTCATCTTCAACTACGACTCGATTCCTAATACCCCAATTCGTCCATTCAAATCGGCCCGTTTTATATTGCCTTTAGATCAAAGTGAATTCTGTCACGGCTTAGTTTTTTTCCTTTTTGGACCCTTTGACTCAGGATATAATATGAGTTGAAAGAAAATGACGTGAACTGTGGATTTTCTATTCAAAAAATCGAATATATTTTTATTAGACGAATATAGGGTGTTCAGGTAGCGAGAACGGAAAACTAGAACATGTTCTACACCTCCCCCGATGCAAAATTTGCAGTATTCTTAAGATGTTTGGAATTCTTAAAACTTCTAGAATGTCCAAACAATTGTAAATATGCAAAATGCATATAATTTTAATGTTTATTGCATTTTTTACAATTTGTACGATTCCTAATATTTTTAAAAATTGGAAGTTTTTAAAGTTCTTGAAATTTTCTTAATTTTATGATGATCAAAATGTTTAAAATTTTCGAAACTTCTAAAATTACCAAAATTTTTAGAAAATTCAGAATTATCTAAATTTTTAAATTTCTCAAAAATCTCAAAACTTTGAGAATAATGAAATATTCAAAATTGACGAAACTTTGAGAGTTCTTGCATATTCTAAAATTTTACAAAATGGTGGAAATTCTGAAAATTTTTTAAAATGCAAGATTTTTGAAACTCTGCAATCTTTCGAAATGCGAGAACGATTAAAATATTTAAAATACTCTTAACTTCGACAATTTTTTTAATTCTCAAAACTTTCATAATTCTCGAAATTTTCCGAAATCTCAAAATTATCTAAATGTTCGGAATTCTCGACATTCTCAGAATTTTTCAACATTTCAGGATCACTAAGATGATGGAAATCATCAAAACTTCGAAAATTTGTTAAGATCTACAAATTTTTCAAGATTTTGAAGATTATTGAAATTCTCACAACTTTCAGAATCAGAGGATTATTAAAATGAGTAAAATCCTGAAAACTAAGGGAATTCTCATGTGTTTCAGAAATGTCATAATCATCCAAGTTTCCAAAATTCTCAAAGTTCTCGAAATTTTCAGAAGTCTAAATCGTATACATTTCCAAAATTCTCGAAATTTTCGAAATTCTTCAAAGTTTCAGGATCATTTGAATATTTGTAATTATCAAAACTTTGAAAATTTCTTCACATTCTCAAAATTCTAAAGATTTTTGAGATTCTTGAAATTTCTGAAATTTTTACAATTCTTGAAATCACAGAATTAATATCATAATATTTGAAATCTTCAAATCTGAGAAAATTCTCATCTTTTTCAGTAATTTCATAATTATCTAAGTGTTTAAAATTCTCTAAATCGTCTAAATTTCCAAAATTCTCGAAATTTTCGAAATTTTTCGATGTTTCTGGATCATTGAAATATTTGAAATTATCAGAACTTCGAAAATTTTTCAAGATTTTCAAAATTCTAAAGATTTTCAAGATTCTTGAAATTTCTGAAATTCTTCCAATTTTCGAAATCACAGGATTATCAAAATATTTAAAATCCCCAAAACTAAGAAAAATCTCATATTTTCTAGAAATTTCATAATTATCCAAATTGTTTAAATTTATTTATTCATTCATTCATTTATTCAATAAATAATTCTAATCCAAATTCTCAAAATTCTCGAAATTTTCGTAAATTTCCAAATTCTCCAAATTTCCAAAATTCTCTAAATTTCCATAACTTTTCACAGTTGAACTTGAAATTATGAAAACTTTGGAAATTATTCAAGATTTCTAATAGATTAACAATGGAAAAATTTTCCACTGGCCAAATCACTATTGTGTCAATAGAAATTGAATGGAAAACCAATAGAAACTCAATGTTAATTTTCAATGGAAATCCAGTGGAACGTTTTCCCCTGCGATCATCCAAGTTCCCTCGAAAATCCCAAAGACGTGTTTCCTTTTTCGAAAAATGACTCGAAATACTTCGTTGAAAAAATGTTGCCACCCATATTCGAACCACGCGAAAGCATTTTTATCCGAGCTCGAGATAAAGGCGAGAAAGGAGCTAAAGTGCTTCATTTTATCTCGCGAGTGTATGTTTTAATGGATGCTCGTATGAAATTGTCGAGGGCTCGAGAAGTGGGTGGATCGATGGGCCCTCGAATAATCTCGAAGGATGTGAATGCAAGTGATAGATATCTCCCCAATGTTCGTTACACAACAGCTCCACATTTACTTGCGGGGATCATTCACTCTGTGTTTCAGGGAACAAAAGCCCGCGCAAAGATAAAAAAAGGCGCGATGCCTTTCAGGTTTAACATCCCGGAAATAAATGTTCGAATGGGGATGAACACAAAGATCGTGCATTATGGATGACTGTTGTTTTCGATAAGGATCTGATTGTAAGATGAATGTTGTTCGCATTTTTAGAGGACATACATCCAAACCAATGAGTTCCGTCCACAAAATATTTAAAATTTTGGAGGAAAATTCAAATTTCCCTCATTTTTTCGAAATCCAGGCAATTAAAAATTCGGAAAGTCAAAAATTAAAATTTTTGAATTTCAGAAGTAAAAGAATTCATACGATGTTTTCTGTTTTTTGAATTACGTATCAAAATGTAGAATTCAACTTTTTTGTAAATTGGGTCGTTTTGAAGATTTTGAGTTTGGATGTTTTCGAAAATTGTAATTTTTAGACATGGGTGATCTTTTGGAGCCAACGGTTTTTGGAATTGGAGGATTTTTTAGTTTTGTTGGTAATTTTTCAGAATAATTACAGTTATTTCGAAGAATGATAATTTTAAGAACTCGTAATTTGTAAATCTGTAAATTTGGAAGATTGTAAGTTGTTATATGACTCACAAATTGATGAAATTCTGTCTCATAAATAACTTGAACTTTTTAAAGTTGATTTTGAAAATTTTCAAACACGATTTTCTGAAATTTAAGACTCAAGTTTCTTGAATGGGAATTTTCGATATTGTCATTCGATTTTTCCAAAATAAACATTTTTCAATTCAGTGTTTTTGATACGTAATTCAAATTTACTAACACACTGAAAATTACTATATCACTGAAACACTACAAATTTTCATATTATAGTGTTTTTTATGAGTATTTCCAATGTTAGTCACTTTTAACACCGAACTACACGCCAGAAATATAAGAAACAAGAGTAAAAATTCCTGATAAGAACTCTATAAAGAGTGAAAAATTTCCGAATTATTTTGAAATTTTCCGTTTCCAAAATACTACAAAAAGTTGCCAAATTTTGGTCAGAATTTCGAAAATTTCACTAAAACTAACAAATTTAAATATAGTACCAAAATCTTGTAAATATACTTAATATTCAAACATTTCAGAAAGTCTCAAAAACTATAGAGATCCCCAATTAATTTTTTCGATTTCCCTAAAATAAAAAAAATTCACTATTGTTCGAGAAATTTAAAATTTTTTTCCCCCAATTCGAAAAATTACGAAAAATAGTGTAAAATCCTTCATTTTCACAAACTGTCAGAACATAACGAAATTTCCACGAAAAATTCCTAAAATTACAAAATATCTCAAAAAATTTCAGCCGTCAATAAAATCATCAATAAAGCGAAAAATATGTCGTTTTCGTAGTCAAATTTAGCGTAAATGAAATGGGAAAATGACCTCAAGATACGTTCTCTTCAGTCTGTCTCTCTAATGACGCATTTTGGAGGAGAATATTCCATAAAAACAATAATTGTGGACTTACTTTGAGCGCTTCCTCGTGTGTGACTGCTCTGAAGGGCGTACCATTAACTTCTAGAATGGTATCCCCTGGCCTAAGTCCAGCCCGTTCGGCCACTGAACCTTCTTCCACGCGCGAGATGTACACCCCGGAGCCTGAAAAAAATTTAATGGCTTCTCATTGCGACAGTAATTGTTCATCTATTTTTCTGGAGGAAAGTGCTTATAACCAAGTCATTTCGCTCATAGTTTTGGCATTTAATCCAGCTCTGAAAATTATGCTCCATTCAGTCTTCCAGTATTAACTTTTATATTTCATGTTCTCTAAGTATTTCGTGTATAGGTGCAATTTGTTGGGAGCTGGAAATAACTTGGCACGGAAAACTAGTGCAGGGATTAAGAAAATCATATTAGGACTATTCTGGTATCAAAAATTGTCTTTTTATATGATTCTCGAAGAAAATTCCAATTTTGTTGACTGTTTCGCGTGTGAAAAGTGACCGATTTTATGACATGTGCAGGAAGAGAAGTTTTTTTTATCATATTCGCTCAACTGTAGAAAGAACATATTTTCCATTCATGGAAAAATCACTTCATATACACGCAAAATATAGAAAAAAGCTGAAATGTTTTCGGATTACAGAAATTACACTCATTCGAAATCGATCGCTTTTTCAACTTGTAACATAATCGCTATTCTGAGTGAGTGAAAAAAGGAGCGAAAATCATCCCACAATCCAAAACATGACAGCTGACACTTTTTGATTACTTATGATGATGATTTTTGCCTTTCTCTGTAAGTGAATCGATTGTTGAATATTCATGCACTCGTTGCTCTCTAACACCATGCGATAGAACATTATCATGCGTGATGGAATATGTCATTCCACTGTATATCATTCATAAATGTTAAAGGTGCTGAAATTTCCACGTTTCAACATATTTATCAATTTTTAAAAAATGAGTAAATAATAGACAGTTGAACAATAATTAAGAAAATTTTGGCGACTCATTACCAAATCGATCTTTTCCGGAACAACGCTCATTGAATTTCCAATTCTCATATTCCATACATGTATCAAAATACACGTTAATAACAACTCGCACATATTTTAAACAGGAAGAAATCATTACTTCGAAAATTACAATGTTACCATTGTTTATGGTGCCAAATTAGTATAATTGTTGTATTTTTTGCAACTTTTTGCAGGAGTTATAGTACTCATTACTAGAATTATAGTACTTATTACTATAGGAGAGACCAGGGCTAGTTGGCGGTGTGCCTTTATTTTGTTTCTATAGCAAACATGACGCCACATGTCCTAGTGTAGGTCGAATATTTCAGAACGCATCTACTGATGTGATTTCAATGCGATTTGAATTTTTGTTGGGCAAGTTATAGTCAATTTTCATTTTTTACACTGAATAAGTAAATTCCCTAGATTCCGAACTTCTTGCAATACAACCTCGAAAACGTGTCTCAATTTTGCAAACAATTTCATCTTCTGAAGCTGTACAGAAGACGTTTGTATTTTTAGTTTTTCATTTTTGTCAATTTCGGAAATAGAATTTCAAGTTTCTCAGGAATTTTAAAGTTTTTTGGAATTTTAGAAAATTTCTAATCATGCAGATTTTTCAGCAGACAAAATCATATAAGTTGGAGATGTACAATTTTAAAGTTTTTCATGCTTTCAAAATTTCTGTCTTGGAATATTGAGGATTTTATCAGTTATTTCGAAATTCCGGAGATATTTCAGTAATTTTTGCAGTATATAGAAGACTGTTGAATTTTTCAGTTATTGAAATCAAAATTTTGATTCAATGTATTTTGAAAGCCTGATATTATAGAATTTGACAATGTTGAATTTTCTGCTTTTCAATTTTGTAAATTTCGGGGATGAAACTTCAAGTTTATTAAAAATTGTAGACTTTTTTGGGATGTAAGAGAATTCCTAATTCTGCAGATTTTTAAAAGGATGAAACAGTTATAAAGGTTAAAGATGAACAATTATGAAATTCTGAGAGCTTGCGGAATTTCGAATTGAAGTATTGAGTATTTTCTCAGTTATTCCGAAATACCGGAGTTTTTTCAGAAATTTTTCCAATTCATTGAACATTGTTCAATTTTCAGTTTTTGAAGTCAAAACTTCGATTGAATATATTTTGAAAATCTGAAATCATGGAATTTGAGAATTTAAAGTTTGAGACGTTTATTGTCGGAAACGTCGGAGATAAAACTTCAAGTTTCTTAGGAATTTTAGAGTTTCTTGGGATTTGAGAGAATTTCTGAAAAAAAAAAAAAAAAAAAAAAATTCCGCCAATGGGAGGGGTTTGACCCCCCCCCCCCGTGCCCACCGGCCTGCTTTCATGTCATTCTTTCTCAACCACACGAAAAATCCCATAATGACAAATAAAAAATTATAACTAAAAAAACCCCAAATAGAACCGGTCT
>JAPYZK010002893.1:0-13392 GCA_030522785.1 Platygaster equestris | reverse complement strand
TTAAAAATTTGCATTACTCCTAAAATGGCCAATTTTTATCGTATTTCTGTTGGAAAAAAATTTTTTTATACCTTTCGGGGACCGAGAAATCAATTTCGGATGTTATTTTCCGGGAGAATAAAAATTCACTGGCAGAAGGAAGGAGAATTTGCTTCCATAATCACTCGAGTCTGTGAAACATTACCGTCTTGGCAAGGATGTAGCCAGATATTTCGTTCGGGGGGAGCTTAGGTTATTTTTACTCGTAATTAATTTAATTAATTAAAAAAGTGCGATGTTATTAGAAAATTATGAAAATTTCCTAAATTCTCAGAGTTTTCAATACTTCTTGATATCTCTGAATTTTCCAAAATGTTTGAAATGCTTGCAAAATGTTTGAAATGCTTGAAATTGTCAAAATTCTCTGGACTTTTGAAATTTTCGATATACACCAAACTTTGAAGATTTGCCAAATTATTGAAAATCTTGAAATGTTCGAGATGTTCAAAATAATTAAGTTTCTCGAAATTTCAAAAATTCGTTGGATTTTTGGAATTCTAATAATTGTGGAAGTATTGTAACTTTTCAGAATTTTCAACACTTTTTCAAACCTCTGAAATTTCTGGAATTTTCAAATTCTGAAAAGTTCGGAAATTCCTGAAACTTTTAAAATTTTCGAAATCTCATAAACTTTGAAATTAATTAAAATAATTGAAAATCTCAAAGTATATTGAAAATGTTCCAAATAAACAAAAGATTCTTGAAATTTTAGAAACTTATAAAATTTTAAGAATTATGAAAACTGCCTCAATAATTCTCAAGATTTTCGAAATTTTCTTCAATCTCTTGAATTTTAGAAAATTTTTGGAATTCTGGAAATTCTCAAAATACTGATAACTTTCGAAATTCTCTGAATATTTAAAAATTTCAAAATGTTCCAAATTATGAAGTTTCTTGAAATGTTAAGAATTCGTAAAATTTCCGTAATATCAAGAATTATGAAAATATTTAAAATTTTCAGAATTTTCGAAACTTTCACGAACCTCCGAAATTTACGAATATTTCGCAATTTCTGAACTTTTCAAAATTCCAATAACTCCCAAAATCCTCAAAACACTTCAAACTTTGAAAATTCTCAAAATTGTTAAAAATCTTTAAATGTTGAAAATATTACGAACTATCAAGTTTCTCAAAATGTGAGGAATTCGTGAAATTCTCGTAATTTAAAGAATTATGGAAATATTGTGAATTTCCAAAATTTCCAAAACTTTTTTAGAACTTCGAAATTTTCAAAATTGTTGAAATTTTGAATATTTCCAACTTCTAAAAACTTGCGAAATCCTCGGGATCCCCCACACTCTGAACATTCCCAAAATTGTTGAAAATTTTGGAATATTGAAAATGTTGAAAATTATCAAGTTTCTCGAAAACTTTGGCACTCGTGAAAATCAGTGTTGTTTTATTATTTTTTTCGAAAATTACTTTTTTGTGATGTGCAAGATTTTTCAAATTTTCTAGAATTTCGGAGGGGGCTTCAACCCCCTCAGCCCCCTCAGCCCCTTCCCTGGTTACGTGTTTGCATCTTGGCGTGTACACTATGAATTGTCGACTTATCCTTGTCGAAAAACCAGCACTTGGTTGGTCGCGTAATGTACTCTTGTTACTCATCATAAAACAATCATCGCGTTGAACAGATTACGTTTATTACCGTCGTTATTCATGGTTACTACGTATATGAAATTCTCGACTCACCTCCTCCCAAACTAATTGTTTCGCGACTCCAGGTCTGAGGTTCATAATTTTCAGTTCAGCAGCTTTCAGTACACCGTCCTGGGTGAATTCCTTCGGTGGCTTTCCTGGGTCATTTTCTATGGTTACGTTTTTCAGGTACCTGGAGCAATAAACCCGACGTTATGACTTACACGTTTGGGAGGAAAATCGATGTTAAGCAAGTTATGACCGCGGCTGGGTAACTATGAAATTCTGAAATTTGTATCACAATGGAACGAAACTTTTATCATATTTCCTTTGAGACTGGAAGAAAAATGAATTTGACGTATATGAACTTCCAAAACTTCAAGGTTGAAGTTCATATAGAAAACTTCAAATTTGAACTCTATTTTGAAAACTTCAAGTTTCAACTTCAATTCGGAAATTTCATGTTCGAAATTAACTTTCGAAACTTCACGATTGAAATTCATATCTAGAATTCCAAGTTTTAATTTCGAGTTCGAATTTCAATTCGGAAACTTCAAGTTTAAACTTCAATTCGGAAGCTTCATGTTTGAAATTAACTTTCGAAATTTCACGTTTGAAGTTCATATCGAGAACTTCAAATTTGAAATTCATTTCGGAAACTTCAAGTTTGAACTACAGTTCGGAAACTTCATGTTCGAAATCAACTTTCGAAACTTCACGATTGAAGATCATATCTCTAATTTCAAGTTTGAACTCTAATTCGGAAACTTGAAGTTTGAAGTTGAATACCGCAACTTTAAGATAGAAATCAACTGTCGAAACTTCATGATTGAAGTTTGTTGTAAAAACTTCAAGTTCGAATTGCAATCGAAACATCAAGTTCGAAGTTTAAGTTGGAAATTTCAAATCGGACGTCCATTTTCAGAACAGCATGTTCGAAAATTCAGAATTCAACTTCGAAAAATCATCACGTCAGAAGAGTAGAGTGAACGGTAAAAATTCCATTCCCGTAAAAAGTGGATCAAGAGTAATCTTCACGTAATGGAAAAAGATATCTAAAAAATCCAATCCAGACGTTTGTTCCAAAGTACAAAAAAATTCGCCACATTCAATCTCCAATTCAGAATTTCAGTAAAATCCTTTTTTCTTTACCTCCACCATTCGAAAACTTTTCACATCAATTTCATGATTGACTTACTTGAAAAACCTGTCACCGGTGTCCCAACGCGATTCACCAACACCTTCGCAGCTCAATTGAGTATTCAAACTATGATTTATGTTCGCCGGGTCGTTCAAAAAGTCTTCCACCCCGTAAGCGTACACCCTAATCGCCGTAGCAATTTCATTCATCAGATTGTTGCTGCTCACGTCAAAATGAACGCCTTCAACAAACAACATTCGCGCGCGGCGATAAGTTTTTATCCGTTAAAAAACGGTGACAGTGAAAACTACACAGTAAATCCCGGAAAAAATCCATTTCAGAAAATAGAACACACCGTTCCAGTGTGTTTTTCTGGCTTTCTTCAGAAAATAAAATCCCGGCTTTATGGAGGCGTTATTGGATTTTTTAGACAGAGTAAATTTCATTGTTTTCGTAGATTAGTTCGGAGTCGGAAAATATCATTTGCGAGTTTCGTTATTTTTTCACGATTCGATTTGTTTATCATTGTTTATCATGTTAAATGTTTTGGAGGAACGTGAAAAAGCAGAAAATGAGGAGATTTGATTGAATAAGCGACGGAAATTTTTTGAGGGCATTTTAAGCAAGATTTTTATCGTTGACAAATTTTTTTCGAGCGAATGAAGAAGAAGAAGATTCGGATTTTATTTTGTTTGGAAAAAAACTGAGAATTTTGCTTGATGCGACAGGAAAATGTCGAGTAATTAATTTTAATTTTTTTGATATGAATTCGTTGTATATCTTCCTTAGGGAACATGAAATTCATTTGTGGAAGTTTTTTCTGAAAATATCCTTTGTTTTTATTTTAAAAGAGTTCCCGAATTCACGAATCGTAACATTTCCGAGAGTCCAAGAGAACAAAAACCAGGTTTTATGAAAGCGTTATCGGTTTTCTTCGAACATGTAAATTTTATTGTCTTTCTAAATCAGCGTCGGACGGAGAAATATCACTTGCGATGTCCAAAATTCGTTTGAAATCGTGCAATCACTGTTCATCGGATTCGTTAAATTGATGAAAAATTTTTTTTCATAATATTGCTCGCAAATCCATTTCATTTTGTACAAGTAGAAAAGTTGAGACCGAGAATATTCCATGGAAAAGTGTATGCTTGGAAATTGGAATTCTAGACAGTGTGAATTTACTTTAGGCGCGTAAGAAAGATCAAAAAATTGTAATTTCAAATTATGAGAATATTATATTAGTTTTCCATGATCGGAAAAATCGGGCATCAAAATCAGAATTTCCATTTTCAGACAGTAAATATTTTAAAATTGCGTTTAGAAGTTTAAGAAGTAATAATTAATATTTTTAAAAATCAACGAATTTTAAAATGTGACATTTTATAACCCGAAAAATCCAAAATAATAGAATTAAAATAGAAAATTTGATTATTCAAAAAGCCGATTGAAACGGTTGGAAAATCATTCATTTTTAAAATTCGGTGTCTGTAATTCTATATTCGAAATAAAAAAAATATGCAAGTGCAAAAAAAAATTATTCGAAGAATTTTTTTCCACAATTTTAAAATATGAATCCAAAAACTGCCTATTTCTTCTCTAAGAGCAAAAATTCACAACTATACAAATGTCAAAATCACAATACGTGATCAAAAATAGTATGCAAAATTTAACTTTTTAAAGATCAAAAATTCATATTCCATCATGCATGCAATTTTTATGTACACATACATATTTTTACACGACTTTTTCAAACTTGTGCTGAAGAAAATTATTTCTATAATAACTTTTTTGAAAAACCTAAACATAATGACGATAAAAAAAACCATCATTTTCAAAAAATATAAATGTCCTCCAAGTGGAAAAGCTCATAATTCGGAAAAGCTTACTTCAAATTAAGTGAAGCTAATTTTTTTCGTGAATAAAATTTATCAAATAAATAAATAATTCACTCCAGTATCTCCCTCAATTCTCCTCATTTCACTTTTCCGCACTTTCGCAACGTCAGAAACTTGGAAAATCCAATCCGAAATATTTTTTACGCCGACATTTGACAAGTCGTAACACCGAAACTGCGAAATTGAAAGAAAAAGGGAATAAATTTTTCATAGCCTGTTACAATGTCGCCCTATAAAAAAAGACATCGCGCAATTTGATTGCGGTTGATGGGTAATCTGTAAGGTATCAGGAAATACGACGAGCATTTCATCAATCCAGAGATTCATGTCGAGCAATCAGGGCGAATATATCATTCATGAAATCTCAATTTCTCCAAGTGCCGGATTAACCAATGATTGGACTTCATGTTTCAATTACTGTTTTAATGCAAAACACCGGGCGGATTTATGACGTCGTTTCATATCGTAATCACTCTATCATAATGAGAACGAAATGAAAATTGCTTATTCAGTAATTGCGTCGGGATTAAAAATTTTCAGTAGTATAGATCTATATTCCGTCAGACGCAGTCGGATGAAATTGAATTAATTGAAAACTCTGGTTTAAAATAGTTTTGAGGTCACCAGGAATTAATTTTGACTCTATTAAGATTCATTTTAGACAAGTTTCAAAAATTTTCGGATTTAATCGAGGTGAAATGAGAGCATATTTCGGACTTGTTCTTTTGGTCGTGCAGATGTATAATTCTGACCAACACGAAAAGGATGAACAATTTCGGTAATGAAATATTTTCTGTTCGTGATGAAATTACGCTAATGGATTTACTCTGTAGCTTTGTCGGATTAAACATATAAAATTACATGCATTCTGGGCGTGATGATGATCTTTAGAATAATTGATGCGTTTTCATGACATGAAATGTGATTCTAGTTTATATAGAAATCTTATGAAATTATTCAGTGTTTTTTATAAAAAAATTAACATTTTATAAGTTCGATTTCATAGAACTTTTATAAAATGTTTATAAAATAAGAGATTTTTATAAAGTGATTTTATAAAAATTGTAAAAAAATATATATTTTTTTATAAATCTCGGATTTTCATGAAAAAAATGTTTCATGAAATTCTTTAAAAAACGCTCTATAAAAATTGCACATTTTATAAAAGTTTTATAAAATCAGTTTCAGAAAAAAGTGCAATTTTATAAAAAATTTGTGATTTTTATAAAAGTTTCATAAAAACAAAAATCACTAATAGCCAATCAATTTTTGAATCCTTCTTGACGCATATGCGAATTAAGATGGTACAAATAATGTAGTATATAAATAATTTTTTAGTGATGATTTTCAACGATTTGGCTTTGAAAATCATTTGTACCGATATTTATAATCATTTCGATTGATATAACCTAATGACTCTAGTTTTTATAAAAACCTCATGAAATTGTTAAATATTCACTTGAATTTTGCGATTTAAAACATTGCATTTATAGATTTTGGAGCACATTTTATCTTTTATTATCGGTTCCTGGTCACTGTCCCGAATCCAGTACCCCGACAGACCATTTTCCCGACAAAGAATTTTCAATTTTGATGTGTTTCGTCTGACATGTTACGTTTTCGAAATTCAACACTTTCAGAATGACATTTTGAAATGTCACACGATTTCGAATAGTTTTTGGAAAACATTACGCTGACTTGTACTCGGCGCTCATTTTTTGTCGTGAACATAGTCGGATAAAAGGCTCTCAAGAAAATTGTTTTTCGGAAAAATGGTCTGTCAGGAAAATTGTTTTTCGGAGAAAACGTCTTTCGGGAAAATAGTCTGTCGGGAAAATGGTCCGTAGGGTCGGGAAAATGTACAGTAATCTTCATTATAATATACACATTTTTCAAAACTTTTCAAAATTCAATTTTGACACTCAGTTACCAAAATTTCGAAATTTGGCATAAATATTAAATCTTATGGATATCAAATCCAAATTAAATCACTCAAATTCTGTGTTTCGAACGAATTAATCATCCAGATTCCAAGATACAAATTTTCAAAAACCTCCTGATCCAAATTTTCAGCAATGAATTAAAAATGAAATTTCAGGGGTTGTTCCAGCTGGTCCTCACCCACCCTCCAAAAAAATCTACCCTCCAACGCCACTGAATCCTCCTACCTGCCCCCTTGTATCCTGAACCAAGCAATTAATCAACAGATCAATAAATTCCACTCACCCAGCATGCCGATCGGGAACTGATTCGAGGTCTGCAAGTTCTCGATAACGCTCTGGGTGACGATCCAAACGTAATTTTCCCCCGTGATTTTATAATCCCGCGCCGCTTTGAGGATATGAGGCGCTTCCTCCCTCGTCGAGTAAAGCAGCATCACCCTGGAGTCGCTGTTCTTCAGCTCCAGCAGGTCGGAGGGTTTCGTAACCAATACAGCCTTCAATATCGTTAACTTGAATGTGTCCTGCATGTCGGATATCTTTTCCCTCACGGCCTGGATGAAATCATCGTGCCCGGCAATTTGCGACGTCACGACGCTGAACTGATGCCACTTGTATCGCTCGAGGATGCTCAGCATAGCGGCAGTTTGGTGCTCCAAAGTAGGGGCTAGTTGGAGCTGCAGACTGCTCTGCGAAGCTCTCTGTAATTACATTTAAATAATTTTATCGACTAAGAGCTCCCACTTTCCTGCGATTCTTGGGAAAATTGTGTCGCGGAAGTGACATCCACTGTGGATTCAATTATTGTAATGTATTTCGCGTCAGCGACGAACGACAGGGAGACGAATTCACGTAGGCAAGCACGTAGCCAGGGAGAGGGCTGAAGCCCCCTCCAAAATTTTGGAAAATTTGAAAAATCTAGCCCATTGCAGAAAAGTATATTTCGAAAAAAATAGTAAAACAGTACTGATTTTCACAAACGTCAAAGTTTTTGAGAAACTTGATAGTTTTTAACACACGGCAATTTTCAGAGCTTGGGGGATTTCGAGGATTTCACAAGTTTCTAGGAGTTCGAAAATATTCAAAAATTTTACAATTTTGAAAGTTTCGAAGTACTAAAAAAGTGTTGAAAATTCTGGAAATTTAAATTATTTTCATCATTCTTGAAATTACGAGAATTTTACGAATTCCTGACATTTCGAGAAACTTAATAACTTGGAATATTTCAAAGTTTGAAGTATTCTGAGGATTTTGGGAGTTATTGAAGAATTCGAAATTTTGAAAAGTTCGAGAATTTCAAAATTTGGGTAAATTTCAGAGTCAATGTTCCAAAAATTCTAAAAATTCACAATATTTTCATAATTCTTCAAATTACGAAAATTTCACGAATTCTTTACATTTCGAGATATTTAATAATTTTTAACAATTCAAGATTTTCAACGATTCAGACAATTCCGGAAGTTTTCAGTATTTTGCCAAATTTCAGAATTGAAAGAATTTTAGAAATTTCAGAGATTCAATAGAATTTCGAAAATCTTGAGGATAAAAGCAGTTTCAGAAATTCTTGAAATTTTTAATATTTCACGAATTTCTAAAATTGTGAAAAACTTCTGTTTAGTTGGAACATTTTCAGTAGATTTAAAGATTTTCGACTATTTTGTTGAATTTCAAAGTCTAGAAGATCCTGAAAATTCCAGAGATTACAAAAACATTCATGAAAATTCTAAACATTTAGTAAATTTGTATAATTCTCTAATAAAACTTTATTTTCCGGCAAATAATCCGGCAAAATAATGGAAACTTATTCCGCCCTGAAAACTTCCGCTGCGAAGGATGTCACGCTCAGAATAAATAACGGTGTTGAAAAAATGCTCACCCTTTCTAAGCCCGAATTGTCAGCATTCCAGGCAATCACTGGAATTCCCAAGTATCCGGCAAGTTGTAAAAAGTACTGAGCACTGGCTGTACTACGCCCATACTGCTCGTAGTTCATGAGATACAGAATGGCGGACACGTTTCTTGTTAGAAACTCTTTGCACAAGGAATTTAAAATATCTGAAACAAAGGAGCGTCGTATTTTGAATTTTCAGAGAGCAGAAAAAAGCACTTGGTAAATTAACCGCGAGACGCGAGCTTCGAACCATCAAGGAGATTATTAAATGTGCCTTTCAGAATGCTAATTTTAATGTTCGAGAAATTGATTCTGTGTTTCACAAGCGCGATAGGAGTTCTTTAAAGATGAGTACTTTTTCAGTATGATGGAGGTTTGAGGCCTGTGAAATTTTGAGAGCTTTTTTAGGTTTTGGGAAAGAATTTATCATTTTTAATTGGAATTGGAGATGTCCTTATTTATATTATTGTTCGGAGAGAATACAGTGAACTCTCAACTAGAGCCAGAAAAATACAGCCAATTCGAGAATCAAGTCATTGACAGTTGACTCTCGATATAAGTACTTTAAATACAGTAAACTCTCACTGAGCATCATTGAAAGACATTCGAATACAGAAAATTCTTGTATTTACTTCTTCTAACATGGTAAACTTGTGATTTATCTCGCTTAAATACAGTAAACTCTCACCGAGCATCATTAAAAGACATTCAAATACAGAAAATTCTCGTGTTTAGTTCTTCTATCATAGTAAACTTGTGATTTAACTCGCTCAAATACAGTAAACTCTCAACTCAAGTCATTTTCATTAAGTAAAGTCTTGATAACAGTAATTGTTCTACAGCGAAGTCTTAATTAGCGTAACTTTTATACAGTAAAGTCTCGATTAAAGTGATATTTTTACAGTAACATGAATATAGATTCGTTATCATAAAGAGACGGGTAAATATCTGCACTTAATGATAAAAATCACAATTACGAGAAGAAAGGGGGGGAAGGGACAAAATTGTCAAGTTGACAACGCCATACTTGGATGACCCCTTTTTGATTGATTGCTCTATTTCACAATGGAGGGAACAATTCAAATCAATCTCTTTTTCCGATCGTTGAAACCAAAGCTATACGTGACAGCAATTATCGTTCAATAACCAAGATAAAGGTTTCTCGTTCATGGAATACAATTTCCCCGGCGAAAAACATCCGAGTTCGGTGAGTGAAATTCCATCGTTCATTAGCATACTTATCCCCTGTTCCTTTTTTTCATGAATGCACCTTGTTATTCAGATTTCATTTTTTATCGGATCGATTTCCAACATTTTTGCATGTCAGGACTACATCGTGTGGAAAAATTCCATCTTTTACTAAATACTTAATAAAACTGACGGGTGATCCTATGAAAATTGGATCATGCGAAATTGAATTTGTGTGGCCCTTTGTAACCTGACCGGCCTTTCGCGACGTTAAAAAGCCGGGAGACATTTCAGGAGCTGGCAAACCTGACCTACATATTTTTTTGAGTAACTCGCTCAAGTTTTGAGTGGATCCATTACAAACTTTCTTCGTATTTCATATTAAACCAGCTTTTTCATATGGGGGGACTTGAGGGCGTAGAGGATGATTTCACATAAAAAAATTATTCTTACGAGACTTGTTGGAAAAATGAGAAATTCGGTGGGGAAAAACTGATGATGAACGATGTATTTTTGAATTCTGCCCAAAGTCAAAATTTATTCTGATACAATTTTCATACACTAAAAACATTACAAATGCTGATTTCCGAAAACATTAATTAATTATTCGATTAATTAATGTTTTAATTTCTGATCAACTTATCAAAAAAGGTTCCAAACACATAAAAAATGTTGTAAGGGAAAATGTCATTTGCTAAATCCTCTTTTAAAGTTTTGACATTTCTTCGAAGTTTAAAGTGGGTCTTAACGTGACGTTTGATTGATAATAATCGGAGAAAAAAAGTTTCTGGAACATTTGTGGAACTGATTCGCTCGAACACGACAAATAAATGAATTGTGGGACCGGATAAAAGTTTTGTGAGAAAGGTAGAATTTGTGACAAGTGTAATGTTGCGTCGTGGCACGTATATTATGAACTACGAGCACGATTCCGGAAAAGGTGTTTAATATGGTTCTGCGATAAAATTCCAGGGCTTTCTGCATTTGTTCAGGATTATAGTGATTCATTCAGTTATAAATTTTGTCGCTTCATTTTCGATATGAGTTTAAGAAAAATCATAGAATTTCGTGATAGAATTAGGTTTTAATCATGGATAATATAAGATACATTCTGGTGTACTTGAGAGTAAGTTATATTCATTAGTTGCAAGATTAATGAAAAGTTTAATGAATTCTTCAGTATGTATTTGGAAATTCATTTGAAAATTGTGAGAATCAAATTGACTTTCTAAATATTCTTTCATTCCTCTGTGCACCTCTGCCACTATTCGAAAAAATGCGGAAATGAAAAAATTGATACATGGAACGTCCTTTCCTATCCTTTTTTTTTTCAATTGATACATGAAACGTTCATTCCCGTCCTTTTTTCAATCGAAGTACATGAATGTACATTCGTTTTGAATATTCTCACGAAATATTCGAATCGCGATAGTAATCGATATCATCGTACTGAACGCTATACACATTTCGTCACTGCAAATGTTACAAACACAGTAACACAATTACACCCACACTCAATTAACCATACAATTTTGATTACCCGTTAGAAATGAGCAACATACTGCTGTAACGAAGCATAATTGGTTCATCAATCATTATTACAGTAACATGTCGCTTCCCAGATTGAACACTTGTTTTTATCTTTTATTCGCAACAAATTTTCCAAAAATATGCACTTTCAAAAAATTTCAGCAATGATTTCCTTGACCTTAAAAACATGATCGAAAAAATTATCTCATCATACATAAAAAAAAAAGAACTTGAATTACAAAAATTTTAATTTTGTACGCAATTCTGTAATAAAATGATCGAAAAAATCATCTTATATATCTTGGAAAAAAACCCGAATCGGCAAAATTTCATTTTTTTAAGCAATTCTGTAAAAAAATGTAGCTCGTTATGGCAAAATCTTTCCCCTATTTTCGTCTATCCTTTACTTCAACTGTTGCATTGTTACAAAACTCATAAAAATTCCACAATACGACAAAAAACGAAGGCAAAAAACTCACATTCACTCTAACTGAAAAGAATAATCGAAACCTTCACCCCGTTACAAACAATGCGACATTCCAAAGCCCGATAATTCGATACGCAACGGCATAATTTTATTATTCCATCCGAGAATCGTTCCGAAAGGAGCGGAATTTTTCGCGTCATTTATCGTCTCCCCCGTGCATTGAAATTGGAACGCTATTTACCCGTCATACTCCGCGAGTATCAAAGGTTGAAAACAATGGGAACTCTCGATTACGCCAAACTACGAGCACTTGTCGGCTGCCTAGAAAACACCGGCGGGTCTGTAATCAATACTAGCCGGGAATTCGAGATTCTCAGACTTCAAGTGGAACGTTCACTGTAGCAGTTTTCCTTTAATTTTCCTTTGGAGTTGGGAAATCGTGAGGGAAATTAGCGTTTCATGCTGTTAAAGTCCCGTTACAACTTTAGAGTTAAACCCTGTGAAACTCTCAATGTTCTTAGGGTTAACACGTGCATGCAAATTGGGGGTTACCTTCGAAATTCCGGAAAATTATGACTTTTTTCAACGTGACCTTTGAAGTTGAAGGGATAGTCTTAATTATCTTTGGAGCTAGTTCTGATGATTGTTTTTTGGTATTCAAGGACGTAGCCAGGATTTCATTCGGGGGGGGGAGGGAGGGGGGGGGGGGGGCTGAGGAGATTTTTACTCGAAATCAATTCAACAAGTTCGAAAAGTAGAGTTTTATGGGAGAATTATGAAAATTTCCTCCATTTTCAGAATTTTCAGCACTTTTTAAAATCTCTGAAATTTCTATAATTTTTAAAATTCTTAAAATTGTCCAAATTCTCTAGACTTTTGAGAATTTCGAAGTACATTAAACTTTGAGAATTCGCGGAATTGTTGAAAATCTTGAAATGTTCAAAATGTTGGAAACAATTTTCTCAAAGTTTCAGAAATTCGTAAAATTTTCGGAATTTCGGTAATTATGAGAATATTCTACATTTTCAGAATTTTCAAAACTTTTTAAAATCTCTGAAATTTCCAGAATTTTTGAAATTCTAGCAATTTTGAAAACTCCAATAAGTTAAAAAATGTTAAGAATCCTCTATATTTCAGAATTCATCAAAATAGTCGAAATCTTGAAATATGTTAAAAATGTTCCAAGTATACAAAAGTTTCTCAAAATTTTGGAAATTTGTGAAATTTTTAAAATTTCAAGAATTATGGAACCTGCCTTAATTCTCAAGATTTTCGAAACTTTTTTAAATCTCTGAAAGTTAGTTTCTAAAATTTTTGGTATTCTGAAAATTGTCGATATACTAAAAAGTTTCGAAAATCTCTAGATTATTAAAAATCTTGGAATTTTCTGAATCAAGTATCTCGTAATGTAAAGAATTCGTAAAAATTTCGTAACATCAAGAATTATGAAAATATTTCAAATTCTCAGAATTTTCGAAACTTTTACGAATCTCTGTAATTTACGAAAATCTCCATAACTTTCAAAGTCCTCAGAATACTACGAACTTTGAAAATTCTCAATATTGTTAAAAATCTTTAAATGTTACAAATATTCAGAACTATTAAGTTTCTCGAAATATTAAAAATTTGTGAAAATTCTGTAATTTCAAGAACTATGAAGATATTGTGAATTTTCAGAATTTCGAGATCTTTCTTACAACTTC
>JAPYZK010002892.1:0-21920 GCA_030522785.1 Platygaster equestris | reverse complement strand
GGAGAGGATAAAAAATGTACGTAATAACGTACATTTTGACAGTGTAAAATTGTTAGATCTCAATTTTTATCTTTTATCTCAAATTCAAATTGTATTGAATGAATAAATAAATAAATGAATAAATATATTAATTCAAACTTTGAAATTCCCACATTTTTGAATTCAATGGATTTGGATTACAAAAATGGACCAATTATTATAAAAATTCAGCAAATTTTTGCATAAACCACAATTCACCAAATTTCTAATAGTATACGTAAAATGTTTTTGTCAACATTATACGTAATTTTATACAGGAGATTGGGGGGAGGATAAAAAATGTACATAAAACGTCTCACGGCCCCAAAGTTGCATTTAAATAAAATCCATCGGAATCGTACCGATGCAACGTAAGACTAATACCCAAAAAAGATTCTCATGGCGAAAAAAAGTCGCGCTCTCTTTGCAGAGAACAGGGACGGCTGGCTCTCGGTCGGAGCCAAAGCCTCTTTTTCTCAGGAGGGTTTGCTTTTGGAGGTGACTTCGGGTGAAAAGAAAAGAATGGGAACGTTGCGTTATATCGGATCCTTATACCCTGCATTGATGTCTAACTGGCACTCGAGACGACTGACGGGGGGGTTGCCCCGCTGGCTCGGGGCGTCGAGTTGGGGTGACTCGACGGTTGGGTCGATTCCCCGTTATGCTAATTTCAACCGTCGACCCAACCCGGGCCAAAAATTATTCTCCGCCGCTCTAAGGCCCGAACAATGCGCGCTTTCTAATTAAAAGAACGTTCCCAAAGACTCTGTACTTTTCGACCCTTTTGTCGCGCTCTTTTTCAGGGTACGCTTCGATTCGGCCTCAATTTGCGCTTATCTTCACGGATCTCACACGTGCGTACTTCTGGACAACGCGTTATTCCTCGGGGCTCGCGTTTCAGCCCGAGTATGTAATTGGTAACTCGATGACGTGCCGGGTACAAAAGGTGTTTGGGTTTCTTCAAGAGTGTGGGATTTTGAGTTTCTTAAACGTCGTTTTGGAGAACAGTTGGTGCGTTTTATGATGTGGTTGAAGGGGGGAAATTCGAAAAGTGTTTGAGCGTCATTTTTTGAGGGAAATTTTTTCAGAGAAGACTCGGGAAATTGGGGAGATAAAATTGTTTGGAAAATATCACGTGTTTTTTTGGAATTTCAAATCATGCAAATTCGAATTATCATTCTCGATCGTTTTTGCATCAAACTGTCAATGATGCGAAAATTCTGTAAATAAACGCAGAGAACCATGAACAAAATCCAATCCATTTCCAGCCATTATATTTAGGTACCGAATCCTGAGTAATTAATTTACTTCTAATTAATCTCAACGATGCGATGGTCGTCTGAGGAGGAAGGTTTTCAAAGTTTCTTGCGCGTCTTCGAGAAACTTCGCGCTTCACGTAGAAATTTGCGATAACCGATTCTAAAAGCGCAGCACCCCCGACAGGTTTGCGGATTCAATTTGCCCAGCGAGCACTTAGGTACAGAGTATTTGTCGGTCCCATGCACGTAATTGAGAGATTAGAATCTCGCCGTAAAGGCCCGAGATTCAGCTCAATCAGATGGGTAATTCGAGCCCGGTGTAAACGCGCTTGGGCATAATTTCTCTTCAAATTGAAAGACTTCTAATTATTCGACTCGACAGCGTCGTTTATAACGTTGTAATCTACGAAGACTAAAAGCTGTAATTTGAGCGTCTGGAATATTAGACACTTTCCGTCTTTTACGATGACTTCTTAATCGCACATGTTCGAAATGATTATTACAATCATTCCTTCGTACGTAACTATAATGATGATTTTCGTTTTCTTGGATATGTTTAACAGGGCTGGGAAAACTTGTGATTGTCAGGGAATCTCGTTTCGACTCTGGAAAAATGTTCGTATTCTTATAAACTTATCCGTTACCAAATTGAATAATTAAAAAACATTTGAATCATTAAAAATGGAGAATATCGGAAATTTTTCACTTCGTTATTTTCGCCCAAATTTATTGTTGCAAGAATCTTCCGCAGAGACAATTTAGTTCGAGCGCAACCTCCGAAACTGGTGATAATTCAAATTTCCCGCCATCAATTACAATCGTAACGCGATTTTCCACGGTTGAAATTGAATCTCCCGGGCCATAATCCGGCAAGGATCCGCAACGTAATTTCAGGAACCTGAAGCCGTTGTGATTTCCGCGATGAAAATTAATTAATTCGGATTATTTATTTGCGGCTCCGCAAGCGGTGACTGCATAATTTCCCCGGTGCGTGATAGCTGCGGACCGAGTATCGAGCGGTCACAATCGCTCGTATATCCATTTCTTGGTTCTAATTCCGAAAATAAATAGAATTATCTCCGTCGTGTAAGAGCAGCTGCTCATTCGGGTGATCACCTTGAATTATAATTCGGCCCCGCAGATGACTCATCCGAAAGTTTTATTATCCGGGGTCAACGCGTGATCGCGCTCGTCAAAAATTTCATTTTAGTTCAACGAACCAGGATAAGAAATGTATAAATTATGCATAGAAAATGGGAATCTTGTGAAAAAAACGAAAATGATGTTCGAAGAAATGGCGTGAAAAAGAATGCGATTGTGTACAGGTTGAAAACGAGAAGAGGTTTCATAGAGGGTTGTAGGACATTTTTTTTTGTTAGTCTTTTTAGTTTCGAGGGTACCTGATTTTCTTGGAGATCGGGGTCTATTGTGTGGGTATACTTTATCTTCATTTCCGATCATTTTCTCATCGTGTGTAGAATCTTGTTGTATTTATGTGGATAATAGGTTGGCTATTGTCTAATCCTTTGCGTTTTTCGAAGTTTGGCGATCGTTGGAAGTCGAACTGTTTGAAAATTTCGGGGATTCCGGAATTTCGAGAAAAACTCTGGTATAAACGTACAAAATATGAATGTAGGAGTTTTCGAAATGCTTGAAAATTCAGAAATGTGTCCGAATTCGTTGAAACTTCAAAATTTCAAAATTTGGAAATTTCGAAACTTCTCGGCTTCAAAAATTCGAGATTCTTGGGAATTTAAAAACTCTCAAAACTGACAAAACTTCCAAAGTTTCGAAACGTGATAATTTTTATACTTCAACATTCTTGAAAACTCCAAAATTCTTTGATTTTTTTGAAAACTTCGAAGTCCCAAGATTTTTAAAAATTCCGAAATTTCTGTTATTGCCAAAACTTCGGAGATTCATAATTTCTAAAACTTAAGAATTCTAGAACTTCACAAAATTTTCAAAGCTTTGAAAGTTCCAAAGCTTCGAAATTCTAAAACTTATAACTTTGCAACTTTATAACTTCCAAATGCTCAAAAATGTTGGAAATCTTTAAAATTCGTAGAAACTTTAAAACTTTAAAGTCTTGAAACTTCTAAGCTTCAAATCTTCAAAATTTTTAAAAACTTTGAAGCTTTAGAAATTTCCAAAACTTCGGAAATTTCAGAACTTACCACTTTCAAACTTCAAAATTTTTAAAGGCTTAAACATTCTGTAACATTTTTGAAAAATTCTGAATTCTGAAACTTTTGAAACTTCCGAAATTTCCAAAACGTTCGAAACTTCAAAGCTTCGTAATCCTTCAAAATTCCCACATTTTCCAAAATTTCCAAAGCTTCAAAAGTTCCAAAACTTGCAAAATTTCGTAACTTCACAACTTCAAAATATCAAAATGTTTCCCAACTTCAACATATTATCACGTAGCACATAAAAATTCGTAAAAACCTAAAAATCTTAAAACCTCAAAAATTTTGAAACTTTTATGTTTCTACACTCGCGCGTAAATTACTAAAAAATTATATTATACGTTTGACAATAATTCGAACATTTTTTCGGGGTCAAAACGAAATCCCCCGACAATCCCACCTTTTTTTCAAAGTATTTCATTTTCCCTGACAATCCCAGATTTTCCAGCAGCTCAAAAACCCTGCTTTTACCCGAAAATCCTCCAATGAGTCCAAGATAAAAAATTATGCAATTTTTATCAGTCTTTTGGCGGAGAGCAAATTTGCTCCGTTTTGAATAAACGCGATATGAGCCAAGAAATTTCCGGAAATATATGGACCCGAGGTAGTCGGTATTCTCATGGATATGCAAGGAAACTTTTGCAGAAACTTGAATCCGTTCGACGTTGGAGTGTGGAGCAAACAGCGGTTGGTGAAATTAGTTGACCGAGTATTGGTTAATTTAAGCAAATCAGGGCAGTAGACGATGTAGGAAAATTTTATGAAAATATTCCCGGGAAAACTATGTTTGTACATTTTATAAAGTATAATTCGCAGCAGAGTAGAGATCAAAATTTATGATCAGGGGAACGAAGAAGTTTTTCAATCACGCAGAATTTGATGCGAAAAAAATTCTGTATCTTCATCAAAAACTTTTTATTCTTTCTGAATTAAAATTGAGTATTCGTGACATGTATAAATAATAATGACAAAAAAGTTGTAAATTATGTATTCAAAAAGTTATCAATAATTTTAGATTATTGTCACTTTTCTTATCTTATTATCACTAAGAGTCATTATCGTAATCAACCGTATTTATACGTTAAAAAAAAATAGTCATTTTTACCCTAGTGGAAAAATAATTATTTTTCCACGAGTTAAAAAAATCTCTTCGTTTCATACAAGTAAACAAATAAATAAATTTTAACACCCAAAAGAGTGTAAAAAACGAACATATTTTCGAGAATCCTATTAAAATGTACATCTTTCAAAATTAGACACGCTCTTATTTGACGCACTGAATCCCCTTCAGCCTAGGTCCGGCGGCGGATCTTCACCCCCGGCGCGGTATATTTCGCGGGGCCGTGAATAATGGGAATCAGCAATCGTAACGACGCTCCAGGTAATTTATAAGAGCCGGATAGAGATCCCGGGCAGCGTCAGCTCGCGCCAGGGCGCTGGCGGCGGGCGGGAAAAGGGGGCCACGTTGGCTCCCTTTTTGCCAGGGCTGTGCCCAACTTGGTGCATCGAGGGCTGGTTCTCGTACGTTTGCTCGGGTCAGTGCCCTCCGGTAACATTGAACCACCCCTCGGTGCAGTCACGGGCGAGCCGGCGGCGGCGGCGCTTGCGCCCTCCACCCGGGGGTGGAATGGTGGCTCTCGCCCTCCTTTAGCCGCCCCTGCGCACTCCACGCCGGCCGGCGAGCTCGCCGGACGTCTCTCCGGCTTTTTTCCCCTATTTTTCCCGGCAGTTTCCAGGGTTTTTTCATCCCTTCCTTTTATTTTTCTCCCGGTGCTCGCGATTTTCTCGGGTCTGCGAGACACCGACCTCTACCCGTGATCTTTTATGGAATCTTTCATGTAGCGGGAGTTGCGGATTCATTTTCCTGGCAGGGGTTGGTTGATATAGATGTTATGGGGGAGGGGGATTGGGGTAGTTTTCGAGAGTTTTGGAATATTTTTGAGATTGTTGTTGTTTATGAACCTCAAAATTGTATATTGAGGGGTGGTTTGATTTACTACAAATTTTTATCTTTGTTTTAAAAAATTGTGAAATATACAGATTTTGACAGATGTTGAATTAAATAAATGTATCTTCGAAATTGATAAATTTTTTACAATAATTTGTCTAAACTTGGGGTCAACAAATTTGTGGAAAAATGAAAAATTTTCACTTTTACATCA
Source organism: Platygaster equestris (assembly GCA_030522785.1). NCBI lineage: Eukaryota > Metazoa > Arthropoda > Insecta > Hymenoptera > Platygastridae > Platygaster > Platygaster equestris. The sequence continues at coordinate 16,292 of JAPYZK010002892.1, read as the reverse complement.
CTTAGAAGTTACTAGAATCTGTTATGGAATTTGAGGATTTACTCGGAATTTATTCGAACTTACGAAAAATGTTTCTGTTTCGTTATATTTTTTAGTGTAAGATTGAATCACTTTTTAGAACGTTCAAAATGCAAACATCTTGATACAGAGGTTGTGATATAAATCACGCTGCAATTCACGCTGAGTAGAATTTGGCTTCGACACAGAAAACTTTGAACAATTTTGCTTGAAGCTATACCGCTGTTTTCAGATTCGGAATGAAGTTATATCACGGATTAATTGATCCTAATTGAAACAAGTACCACTTTATTGCTTCCTCTGTCTAACTATCTTTTGAGATTTCCATTTCAGCTGAAAAATTGACGCGTAATTTTACGTTCATAGAGTTTCCTACTGAATTTTAAAACATCGCTATGAACGTGACCACCCTACAAAAATTAATTCAGATTCTCAAGTTTTTGGAGTATTTATAATAATTAAATTCCGAAAACGATGTACAATTGGAGCTTGAAAATTTTTTTCAATTTCAAAGTTACTGAATTTCAGAATTCGAAACAATCTGATTTTGATGAGTTTGAATTCGTTCTTGAATTCCGGAATTTGAATTCTAACTCTCAAAATTCTGAATTATAAAATTTCGAGGTCGTAAATAAAAATTCCGAAAACTCTTCAGTTTTTGATTCGAAATTGTCATTTTCCACATTTTTGAATTTTGATTCAAAGTCATTGAATGTTGTCAACTCCTCTTTTTTATTCATGCATTTTTCAACCTGTAAATATTGAGTGAATAATTTTGAAAAATACGTTTCACGAAAAAAAATAGAAAACGTCTGAGATTTTCATTCTTATGACAAATTCTGTTTCAACTTGAAATCCTGAAACTTCGGCTAACATATAAACTTTAGATCATGGCAACCACAGATTTTAAAATTTCCATGCAGTCTGAATTCTAGAAACCAAAATTGGAAATTCCCAAAGTCACTGTTTCCTCAATTTTTGTATGATACCCGAATGAGAAAAATTTTATTGTTTATCAAATTATTATTATTAAAACTCTTGAGAATTCAAAAAATTTGGCCCTTTTTCGATGCAAATTCTGTAATTCAGCATTATTCGTATTTTCACCACAATGAAACAACACAAGATCTTCTCATAAAAAGTGCAAAAGTGTTAGATGAACCCTTCAATTTCTATCGCGAAAAAGGATCTCCGATAAAGCGCGAGATCGCGAACAGCTCGTGAAATGAATCCACTCGGGATTATAAAGCAATCGAACACGCTTTTGCCATTAGACCGACGCTCGAAATTTGTCGAGAATCTCAGGAATGCGGCGTGCATCATGAAGACATAACACACTAAGTTCCATGCAACTTTTATCCGTTACGTAACACACCGAAGTAGCACGGTAGCTTTTAATTACTTCGCGCACGCGCCATTCGTACCAATTTTGTGCCGTAGATCTCGCGTAATGTACGTAACACAGTAATTAATCCAGCAATAAGTATAGTAAATATCAAAATATATTTTCAAATACAGAAAAAAAAACCTGAGGAAAAAAACTTTGGAGTGCAATTATAAAAAATTCAAAAACATTTCGAAATTGAATTTCTCACAATTCTCCAAAAAAATAAACTCCATAATTTGATGACCTCTCCCCCCTCCCTATCTAACAACTCTGAAACCACGAATTTCACCCTAAAAAAGAGCCATCCATTTGAGGTCACAGTTTACACACCTTTACCCCCAAATCGATCTGAAACTTCCAAACCAGAATAAACGATACGAAAATAATTGACCAGCTAAAAAAGGTAGGACGCAGGTATTGATCGCAAATTGTATCCGCGCGGGGGTTCAACAAACTCGGCCGTGACAAAAATGTTAATTGCTAATTAGTGTACCATTTTCGATGGGATGATTTAGGACGCGTGTGCAGCTGATACGTTACGGGATTTGAAATAATATATGAAGCTGGGGAGATGCTCGTCTGAGGCTCGTTAGGGCGTCGAGGATTATAATGGATCGCAGCCCCCAGTCCAGAACTGGCGATGACAAAGTTGCACTGTATTAAGTGAATCGGCACATTTCGCTCGTTTTTCATCCTTATCTACACTGAACTCACTTCCGATCGCTAATTTTGGATCGGAGTTCATTTCGATAGTGAAAATCGACTCTGATTTTCCAGGACTTCAGAAATTATTGGATTAGGAGCAGGGTTGTGGTAGACGTTTTTATCGGGAGGGTGTAAGATTTTCAAAGTTTGTGAGACGTTGGACAATGTTGTGCATTTTTGGAATTAGCTTCCAAAAAATTTTAAAAGTTATATTTTTCATATGGTATACCTACTGAATTTTCAATAAAATGAAAGAGAACACACACAAATGTTTTGTTTAATTTGAAGTTTTCCATAATTGATAAAAATTAAGGGTTGGAAAGGGTTTCATACTTCACTATTCTGATTTTTGGGTCGAAAGTTGATTCCGAACATTACTATCGAGTGATCAAGTTGATTTTGACTTTTTTTTTTAAATTGTGTAAAAGCGAAAAATCGCATTTCAAACCGTTTCGTCGAATGCGAGAGGAAATAGGGGTTGAAGGGGGTTGAATCTTCCGCGATTCTGATTTTTGGGTCGAGGGCTGATATCGAACATTGCTGTCGAGTGATCAGGTTGATTTTGTCGTTCTTTTCAAAATTGTGTAGAAGCAGAAAATTGCATTTTCATGCCAGAGAAACCAGGGGTTGGAGCGGGTAGAATCTTTCGTGGTTCTGATTTCCGGTTGACTGCTGATATAAAATTTTGTTATCAAGTGAATGGATCAGTTTCGACATATTTTTGTATTTTCGATTTTCGGAGTCAGCGAATATTAGTCGTAAAAACTGAGCGAATCCTTCATATTTTATCATGTTTATGTCGATTAATAAAATGAAGATAAAGAGCTCAAAATTATGACAGAGAAAAAACGGTCGAGTCAACTAAAAAACTTGGGAAATCGTTGACCGAAGAATCTAGAAAAATAAACGTGGGAAATCGTAAAGTAGAAGTAGTATAGCTCACTGTTTGTTCAGACTTTATCATTTATTAAAGAATAAAGCCGGAAAAGAAGATTTTTTTCGAACTTTGAGAACTTTATATTTTAATTTGTGCAATAAATTTCATAAAAAATCATTACAGGATGACATAAAAATATCATTAAAGAAATGAAAATTAATTATTAATTGAAATCAGTTCATTTTTACACCGATCTTTTTCAGCCATGGAAGTCAAATTTTAAAATTTATGGTGATTATTTTACCTTTAGGTGATATAATATGAAAAAACTTATCGATCTATAAAAATATAATTACAGACGTTTTAAAAGTTGAAACGAAAATTTGAAAAATGAAGAGATGAAAATTCCAAATTTACCAATTTGTGCATTCGAAAACTCCAATTAAAAATGTTTAAATCTTACTTCGAACTTCCTCAATTTTCAAACTTTTAATACCTTCATCCACAGAATTTCGACACTTCAGAATTTCGAATGCCATTCTCAAAATTTCACAAATTCCGAAATTTCCCATCTAAATTTCGATCTCCCAAATTATCAGTCCCTTGTCGAAATAAAAATGAAGGACATACATTATAAAAGAATTCTTACAATCCTATAAATTTTCATCTAATGATAAAAAACTTTCTTCTTTAGTCACTAAGAACTTTAGTCAACTTCCATAACCCAGGTAAAAACCTGGGTTCAGTAGAAAGTGATGCACCCGGATCGACGTTTAGGGGTTCAAAGGAACAAGGGACCGTGTCACAAGTGTCACCCTTGGCGCGCGTGCTTTGAGGGCTTTCGTAGGCTCATTTTTGAGGTTACGAGGTTGGCTTTTCGAGGAAAATCGGCGTGAAAAGGCAAGTGACGCAAAGGGGTGTAGTGCAACGAATAGAGATCGATTCCGAGTCTGGGTCAGGCTAGGACGTTCACCTCGGTTGCAGCCCGGGAGACACGGAACCAGAGTTGTAGCTACGTATTCGGGGTGGAGGAATCAACCCCCACAGATATGGGCAATGTCCGCTGAAGGGCTGAATCGCTATTTCGGTTACACGAACGTAAAATTTTTCGATACACCCCAAAAACCGTGAATTCCCACCATAGAATCGCCATTCCTATAAAACTCACCCCCCTAACTCCGTCAGAATACAACCATAGAAAAAATATTTCCCATGCTTCTATAGTTACGAACAGTCCAAGTTTTGGACTATTCATAAATTTAAAATTTTATGTGTTCAGGAGTTCGGGAAATTACATACCTAAGAATTTCAAAAATTTTGAAACTATTTTTTCATCCCTAAAGTTTTCATACGTATACACCTCGAAATATTTCACATCCTTGACTCACAAAGTTAAGCCCGAAATTCCGGAAAAATTTGCATATTAATTACACTTTTCCTCCGAGCTTTCTGAATACATCTCGTTATTAAAACCGCTCGAGGAATCTCTCGGAAGAAAGTTAGGCTTTTTTCCTCCTTCCTGAACGAAATTACCATGACAGAGTTTTTCATTCCGTTTTCTTCTTTTCTAGCAATTTCCGCGCTGGGAAAAGTAATATCCTGCGTGCGACTGTATTGACATTGCTCTCGGAAAATACATAAAAATGGTTCGAAAACGCTGTTATTTGCATAATAGATCGAGAGACTGACGTTGCCGTCGAAAACAGGCCGGAATTTCAAGTGCTTTCGAGTTTTGCCAAAGTTGCGCAGGAGACGTTAAACTGGCGTTTTACTGACGTCGGGATATTATGGTAGTGAAAGATTAATTCGTCAGGGCTTTATTATGTAATTAATGTGAATGAATTCTTAAATGTCCTCGGCTTGAACGTCACGTTCCAGGACGAGGTGAACGATCTCGGGGGGTGGCGGTACGTGACCTTTCGCAGCAAGGATAACGGAAGGGGTGATGTTCGCAGTACGGCCAACTCTCGGGGGTGAATGCACGCGATCGCGCTAGTTTCCTTATTGCGCCGGGGGAGGAGTTTTTTCTAATCCAGTAAGAGATTTTCGTGGAATCGGGTCAACAACATGTATTGTCGATTTCAGAGATTCGATTTAGATTGTCGAAATCGAGTAGGAAAACGATGCATTTTTAAAAATTAATGGATGCATGAGGGTGTCCTAAAATATAATCTCTTTAAAAAACAAAATTGAATATTAAAATGAGATCGATTGATGAACTACACAATTTTTATGATTAAATAGTGTCCACATTTCAATTTTATATGTACTCGTAGATTTTGAATTGTACATTTTGAATGCATTAATTTTTTTTCTATGTTACAAAATATATCCTCAAATTACATACTTGAACCAAAAATTACACAGTTAGGGAAATTGTATCCAAATATAAAAAATTATCTCTGAATTTCAATTTCATACTCATAGATTTTGAACTGTGAAGTTTGAATTCACTTATTTCATTTTTATATGAAAGAATTACTCAATTAGGGAAATCGTATCCAAATTTGAAAGATCTGAAAAATTATCTATCAAATGAATTGTTCATTATAAATTGCGATACGTTAAAATTTTGGTTGCTTTGAGGTTACTCCTGCTATCATATTATTATACGAAAATTTGAGTGTTGTATATTTTCTAGATTTATTTTTATCGAAATATCGAAAATTCTGAAAATTTAAACGATATAATATGTCCCTAAATTCGTGTTTTTTAATTACTGTTTACAATCGTCAGAAGTCAGAACTATAAATAATTTTTCATTAACTGGCTGCGAACTATACTTTTAAAAATTAAAGCTATAAGAATCATGATTTTTGTTATGATAAAAACAAAGTCGAAGTTTATTTTCCATTCTTAGGGATGGTAAAGAATGAAAACACCGAAAGAGAAAAAATAGCAAAAAGTTTCAGTGATACGAAGTTCAATCCTGAAACTTTCCCGACAGCCACTAGTTTTTGCTCGTAAATTCCAACTAATGCCGAGATTATTTTCTTCAGTATTATTATCAGGATTACTGGAGATTTTGTCCCTTGTTCCAACAAAAAATGCCTTTCGACTGTATAAGAACGATGAATGTAATAAAAAATAAATGGGAAAGAAATGTTCATCAAAATTTGAATAATGAAAGCACATTTGTGTAGTAATTAAGAGTACAAAAATTGCTTTCTATTCTTTTACGATATCAGTTGATTTTTACTATTTTTGATGTTCTTACTCAATGTACCGAGAAATTTGAAAATTCGAGAATTTATCCGCCAATCGGAAAAGTTTTTGGAAATCTCAATTTTTGCATCGTTTGCTTCTGTTTTTGGAATATTGAAGTTTTTGAATGTATGAACTCAAGTTTAAATTTTGAGTTTTCGAATATTTCGAATTTCCAGTGCAGCGATTTTTTAATTTATGTTTATTGGTTTTTTAGTTGTTAATTTTCTGACATTAATTCATTATCTGTCGAAATATATTCATAATTTCTTAGTTATTAAATATTATTAGGGTTTCTGAGAAATCGTCGATATTTGCGAGTATCAAATTTTAATAATTGTTGAAAAATCTAATGCATTTTTCAGAATTTATGAAAATTTGTAGAAAAATGAAGTGTTTTTAAAGAATTGGTACCAATTTTTAATAATATCACCAATATTGATTACCAGTATTGGTAATTTGTACCATAAAGCTATCCAAAATCCGCCACTATGATGATAATAATAATAATATGTTATCATCATATTATTTACTATTTAAAATGTCTTCCTCAAAACTGAGTTAATAAATAACCGACAGCACATAAATAGAATCGCGAACGGAGCATTGTGTGTCAATAAATTTAATACCATAAATACGTTATAATCTAGTAACGCAACCCTTCGTATGCACGTCACATCGATCCCAAGTTTGCATCGCGGCTGAACGGGTTGCATGTCGACAGGCGCACATTCGATTCGCCCACACCAGAAAATCACGCATGCTTATGTACAGGGAAAGTTACATAAATAATTAGAAAATTGAGAAGACTGGAAAAATTCTTTTTGTATGAATCTCAGTTTCCTTCATTATTGTCAATCATAAAATATGTAAACTTATTGGAAACTATATCTACCCGAGAATTCAAATTTGGGAATTCGGAAATTTTCGATATGCAAAATTGGAGTATTTTTGAAACTAGAAATTAAACATTAAAATACAGATTTTAGATTGAATTTCGTGAAATTCAAAATTCTGAGAAATACGCAGGTAGGAATTTCCACATTTCCTAATATTACTTCAATGAATTTTTCATTATCGAAAACTTGATATTTGGCATCGGAATAAAAAGTAGAAAGGTAAAATTGAAAATTTTACAATACTAAAAAATTGATAACTTTATAAAAAAAAAAAAAAAAAATACTTCAATGAATTTTTCATTAACGAAAACTTGAAATTTGGCATCGGAAAAAAAAGGAGAAAGGTAAAAATAAAAATTTTAAAAAACTAAAAAATTTATAACTTTAAAAAAAAAAAAAAAAAATGGAAATCAAAAGATTCAACGAGTTTTTGAAGTTTAAAAGTGAAAAAAATAAAAATAACTGCATTGAAACTCAAAATGTGATGAATGCCATTTCAATAAGGCCAATGAGGGTCATTTTTTCACCGAAATGCGTGAGAAATTGCGATTATTGTTCAACACAAACGAAAATATTGTTCCAACAATGAACAATTTCACAAACGTAAAACAAAGGTTGCAATTGAAATTAGGATATTATGTTGTATAATTGTTAGCATCAACGTGTGTCATGCGACTTTTTTTCTATAATTCGAAAAAAGATGAGTTTTTCTTAATTTTTTTGTAATAAATCTATCGTGAGAAAAACTGTTCTTTTTACACGAGTAGAAAAAAGGTCACTTAACACACGCAAAACAGTGGGAAAAACTTGCATTTTTCAGGATTCATAGAAAAACGGCAATTTTCAAAATTGGGGTAGGAGAGCCAACTTCACGGGGGAAATATAATCGATAGTAGCTGTCGGTAAAAAACTTAAACGGTCTCAAAACATGTATATGCTGCCATCTAGACACTAATCGCAGAACTCTCAACGCGAATGAAATTGTCAATTGTGGATTTTCATATCTGAAAAACATAACTGTGTTTTCGTAATTAAAAAGTTCACCAACATTTTGTGAAGCTGTAAATTTTCGTATTGTACGGCGACGTCATCCTCATTTGTGTTCGCAATTATTTTTATATAAATGACATTTTGCAGATTTTGCGTCTGCCGAAGCCGGTTCGAACGGTTCGAACGTCAACACAATGGGGATTTTCGCACTTTCTGTCTTGTTTGTGATATTTACGCTTTCGGCAATTTTGGCTGTTTTGCTGATCTTGCCTCGGAAAACGAAAAATGTTGAAAACCGGCATGTAGTGGTAAGATTTTTTGGCTAACGCAATTTATTTGTTGAATGCAAATATTTTGAGATTTTGTAGAGCGTAGCAGGTTTGCCAACCGTTGAAACATTCCCTCTTTTTCAATTTTTTTTTTATTAGACACCTCCGGAAGAATTTATTTAATTATAAATAATTTTCTTCATCCATGTACTGTAATACTAAACTATTATATAATATGAGAATAAAAAATATATTAATGTCGAACTGACATTTGAGAATGTTGGAAGTTGACATTTAAAACTTTGAAATTTTAAAATCCTCACTCAAAATGCAGGGATTCAAAAGATACAGAACTTTAAGAAATAAATATGTTGATATCAGAAAACTCGATGCGATGAAAATTTAAAATTTGTATGAAAAATGTCGAAACTCAGAATTTTTCAAACTCAAATAAAACATAGATGTGGATATCGAAAAACTGTTTTCGAACATTAGAATTTTGATATTTGGATTGAAATTGGACATGTCAGTTTTCACATCTGATTATTTAGAAATAATGAAATTTAGAAATTCAAACTTCAAAATGACATAATTTAAGAATTTTCGAATTTGAAAAATATCGATGTAGAAAACTTAATTTTTCGAGATTTCAGGAGTTCCTGATAAAAATAACTGTATATTTATTGTCTATCTCAATATCTGCATTTTTTTTTAGATAACCGGAGGTTCAAGTGGAATTGGAAAAAGTTTGGCCGTGATTGCGGCACAACATGGCGCGCACGTCACCATCATCGCTCGAAACGTGGAAAGATTGGAAGCAGCTAGAGACGAGATCGTCAATGCCTGCAAAAACCCGGACAAACAAAAAGTCGAGTACCTGTCCCTCGACATAAGTCGAGACTACGAGGAAATTGAAACTGCACTTTCGGACCTCGAATCACGGATGGGACCCATTTACATGTTCGCCAGCTGCGCAGGAACTGCGATATGCGACAAAATCGAGGACGTGAAAATTGAAGACATGAAACACATGATGAACTTGAATTTTATGGGTACTTTTTACTGCGCGAAAGTCGTCGTACCGAAAATGAAAGCTGCGCACGAGGGAATTATTGTCGTGACTTCTTCTCAAATTGGACTTTGTGGTTCGATTAAAATTTTTGGGGTGCATTTCAAACTATTTAGTTTGATTTTGTACCATTTATAATTTTTTCTACTTCAAAAAAAAAAAAAAAATAAATAAGATTGTGACAGTACTTTCACCTTTTTTTCACAGGCCTTTTTGGTTATTCTGCCTACTGCAGTACAAAATTCGCTCTTCGAGGACTGGCTGAAAGCATGGCTATGGAACTTTTTCCCCACAACGTTTCAGTGACGGTTGGCCTGCCTCTCGACACGGATACGCCAGGATTTGAAGTCGAAAACAGATCGAAACCTTTGGAAACGAAATTGATTGGCGAATCCGCCGGTCTTTGGTCCCCAGATGTAGTTGCTAAGAAAATATTCAAAGATGCGATGGTATGCCATGAAAAATCGAAAAAACTCTGATCTGAACCTCATAAGATTATACTTGTTTTATAATTAGAAAAATTATTATTAGAAAAATTTTAAGTTACAATTAAAATTAATTATAAGTTGTGTTTATATTTCTCGCTATACGTATACATAAAAAAAATACACATCATAAGTTATCAGAAAATAATTGTCATAAAAACATGAAGAGCGTTTTCAAAAGCGAAAATGGGATTTCAAATACGAAGATTATAGCGAATGTAATATTTAGATCGACTTAAGTAGTATCTGAGTATAACAAAAATTTTCAACGAATTCGTATTTTGAATAAAGAATGATAAAATAGATTAATTTGTACTACACTTGAATATCTCTATGCAATAACCAGTTGGCGCTTGATAAATTCTGCGCGCAACTGGTTATTGCATATAGTCGTTCAATTATTTATTAAGATTTACATAGTTTTGTGGGATTTGTAGAATTTTCTAAATTTCTCCAGTTTTAAAAGCTTGAAACTCCTGAATTTGTAGCAAAACTCGAAATTGACCAATATCCACTTCATTAAAAAAAATTGACTCGATTCGATTTAACTTGAAAAATAATTTTTAATCATAATAATCTCATTACTTCTTTTATTTTATTTTCTTATGTTCATAGCGAAAAACATAACATAAATCATAGGAACTTGATTATAACCGATTTATTCTCCTATCTCTAAGAAAATTAATAAATGCATAATCATCCGTCGATTTTATTTTCAGGCATCCAAATTCTTTTCATCCATCGGAACTGACGGCTTTTTCCTCACGACTTTGTGTACCGGGGCGGCACCTTTTACTTCCTGGTTGGAAATTTTGACCCAGTCGATCCTAATGGGACCATTCAGAGTAATAAGCGCGTTCTACATCATGTGGTGCTATAAAATCATCTTGGATTGCAAGGCATCGAAAGATTCAAAGAAGAAAAGTTTTTGAAAAAGTCACTCGACTTCCCACATTATACGACCGTTTTACGATCAAACAATCTTGCGTTTTGTTTTGTTCCTTATTTTTCTCTTGTTGAAATGCGAAAAATTAATGTGCGACCTGAAATTCTGTTTTATGAAATACAGTTTGTCTCCATGTTTTCCATTACAACTTTTTTCCTCTCCAAACTCACTTTCGTAATATTAAAAACGAGATTCCCCGCGAATTTCAATTTAACGACGTGGTGTACTTTTATTTAATATCCCGTAAATTCATAGTATAATGTTTCGTCATAAGCTTGTACGGTTTTTACACACATAGAGCGGCGCCGTTCGATCGCCAGCTTTTTTGCCACAGTACTTTGTAAATCAAAAAACCATCGCTCATTCGTGCACGCAAAGTACATTCCACCCCGAGGGCTATGTCAACATTCAAAATCGATCATACCCAACGACCTAGAACAAAAATTTCCCTAGCTTCTCGAACACTCGCCGAAAATATGTCAACAAAAGCTCGAACGCCTGGCAAACAATCACACGTAACATTTACTTCCCCACGCACTCGGTTTTTTCAGTCTTCCATTCTCCTCGCACGCGATTCGCACTCGTACACCTTGTTTATCATTTTCGGCGTCGTCTTGCAAATTTTTCGCTCGATCTTTCCGAAACTCAACGTGAATAAATGTAGTCGAAGGAGGCGCAACAATAACGATCGTGGGATATAAAAACGTGAATTTGCATCGGAAAGACGTAAACGCCAGGAATCTGCAAGACAAGGCTCGACGGGCCATTAAAATTCCATTCGCTCGTTCGACAATTCTCGCGTGCGCGGCGGTTTTTCCCCGTCGTCGAACGCTCGAATTTTCTTAGGCAGGTCTGTCGTTTCGCGTGGATTCGGCAGACCTTTTTTTACGCGATTATCCACTATCGGGAGCAGCAACTCGACGATTTTCGAAAAAAATTGGCAATGCGCGATTTTGGTGCGAAACGAATGACGTTGGGAGGACGTTGCGTCGACGTCGAAGGAACGTTGGAACGACGTCGCGGGAACGTCGAAAATGAATCGAACTTTATTTACAGTTTTAGCGGGGAAAAATTAGTTTCTCGACGCTCGCATCTATTTTGTTTTAAAATACACTTTGCTCGCTTCCGTATTATTATCGCCACAAATGGATTTTAGAGTTTTGGGGTTGACGTCGAGCGGTTTTGGGATTTTTAGCGGACGGGAGGATCGACGCTTGGTGATTTCGCGTCGTCCCGAGAACTTGTACGACGCTGTTTTGGGGTTGAGCTGAGATTTGAAAACTGGGAGTGAATTGAATTCAATTGGGAGTGAAATTGGAAGGGGGAAGGCAGTTATCGATTTTATAGTCGTTTTATGCACGCTAATTATTCCGGGGTGGTGACTGGTTTGGGAACTGGAGGTCAAGTTTGATGGAGGTTTTTCTTGATGGAAGTCTTATTGTTAGTCTATCGTTGGAGAGAATGTTATGAAATTTATAGGATGTCAGGTTTTTTTTTCGAATTCGAGGAGAGTGTAATTTATGAAATATCATTGGAAAATTTACATTTTTGTTATTATTATTACTTATTTAGAAATTATTTGCTTATTTATGTATTCAAAAAATTCGAAATTAAAAAAATTCAAGTTTAAAAATTTTAAAAAAATTTTAATATAATATTTTCATATAATATTGAATATAAATCGTAATATAAATATTAAAAAAAATTTGTTATATAATCTTGGAAAAATTGTACGGAAAATATTACGTATAACATCGATTAATCGAATTTAATCGATTTATTAGAAGTCCCGATTTAATCGGTTTCAACGGATTAATAATTGATTAGGGGCTGTCCATAAATTACGTAACGCTATTTTTGGCCTTTTTGAACCCCTTCCCCAAGTAGGAAATATGAATAGTTCGTACATTTTTTGTTGTATTTTTCAATAGTTAGCAAAAAAAAAACACAAAATAACAAAGATTTTCAGAATACAGAGAACGATTCTTTCGGTTTTTGGAACACTTGAAAATTCACAATTTTTGTCGAAAAAATCGAAAAATTATTTGAAATTTCAAAATATCGGAATATTGTATAAAGTTAAAAGATTTTCTCAATTTCAAAAATATAAAAAAAAAATTGAAGAAATCAAAATTTTGACGTTTTTGCAAAATTTCCTAGAACTATACTTGAATTTTCGAATAATATTCAAAATAGCGTTCAACATTTGAATAATATTATAATATAATATTCTTCAAAAATATCAAAAATGTTGTGTACGTTTCATAATTTACGTTTCATAATTTGAATAATAAAAATTTCCAATTAATCGGTTTATCAGGATGCTGATTGATTGATTATTTTATGCATTCAGTTATTTTAATGCATATTATACAATTTAGTAGCGCATTTTTCGAATTTATCTACTTAAAAGTTGTTAAACGTGTAGATAATGTCCCAGTTTTATTATTTTCAAGTTTTAAATCACTCAAATCTTCGATTTTCAAAGTCTATAATATCCCCAAACATTTATTTTCAAACATATATTTGAATCAAAATTCAGATTCAAATATTTTCGACCTTCAAAAGTGAATAATTCAAGGAATATACCGGGAATTCGAACTTTCAAGTACATGTAAATAAGTTCGAAAATTGCACTACTGAACTGTATAAAATGAATAAAAATAACTGAATGCGTAAAATGATCGATTAATCAACATTCTGATGAGCCGATTAATTAGAAATTTCGAATCATGAAATCCCTGATTAATTGATTAACTGCGCAACCCTCGGCAAAATCCATCAATCTCCACCAAAATGTCCTAAAAAACATAGTAAATTATCAAAAACTCCCTATACTCAATTTATCAGAAACTATATCATCCAAACATAGAATCACTATCAAATCGCCCAAATTCCTTTAAAAAATTTCAATCCTACTCAATTTTTCCTCGAAAGCCCGTATAAACCCACTTCACTAACATTCAACATAAATAATATCTCCAAACAGCTCTGAAGACCGCGTGAAATTGCTCTCCACGCCCAAGCAGCCACCCCGAAAAAATGCAGCACAATGCACCCTCTCAAGTAAAAAACTCGGGCAGTGAAAAATCTACAAAGAACCCAGCCCCGGTCCTTTGCAATAAAATCATGCGCCCGCTTACCGAGGACACAAAGTCGTAATGGGGTTCTCGGGAATTACGCGCGGGTAAAGGTATATGAAACAAAATGCTCGCGAAACCGCGGACTCGGTTTTCGGGATTTCTACAAATAGACACTGGTACAAAAATCCAATACGGCTGCGAATTTAATATCGTTATCCTAGACGGTACGCAGTCAAAGGAGCCACGAGGACGCGCTCTCGTTTCGATCTCACGGTGAGAGAAAAAGGGGAAAATGTCTTTACAAAAAGGGAAAGAAAAATGGCGTTGCCCTTTTTTCAACTCACAAAAGCCACCGTGAGGAAAAAGAGCGAAGGGTCCGGGTCGCCCCTTTGGGACCGTCGAGTGCGTCATTCGGCCAACGCTTCGCGAAACGTCGGCAGAACAAACTGCGCTAGGTACCCATTATGCAGAAATCGTCTCCGAAAAATGTGTTTTTTTTTTTTTTTTTTTTTTGGGATGTGGTTTGTTCCGGAGAAGATATCGTCTTTTGGAGGATATTTTCTGAGGAACAGAGGATTGATGAAGTCTAGGGACGATTTTTTCACTTGGGTTTTGTGCCGTGATAATTTAGAAGAGCAATGTCTGCATTTGCGTAAGGGTCATTTTGTTATAAGTAGAGCATGAGAAAATGACCATTATTACAAATGCGGATGTAACGCTTTTTTGAATTAGGACGGCGGTATTCGTGTGTAATGTCAGACATGACGCGCCCTTTAGGTTGATGCAAGTAATTTAGTGTTACATGGATTTTTTTTGGCCGGCCTGTGCTATTGTTATGTTTAAGCAATATTAAGAAAATTGGGGGGAGGGGGGTTTCGGATTTATTTTAGAATTTATGATTTTTGAAATTCTGGGATTTTGGGAATTACTGGGATTCCGGACATGACCACGTATTAGTTTGCAAAACTTTCTAGAGAATTCACACAAAATATCGAGTATTTGAAATATTCTGAGACGAATGTTTTGAGGATCTATATGAGTTCTATGATTTTGGTAATTATGTAAATTCTGAGGATAAACGACTATGATTTTATATAATTTTCCAGAGAATTTTCGAAGAAACTCTATTGATTCTAGAATTTGGGAAATTACTTGAATTCTGGAAATTTGAGAGTATTATTGTACAAAATTTCCGAGAGAACTTCCATAAACACTCAAATACTTGAAATATTCGAGGAATTTTCTAAAAACTTCAATTATTCTAGGATTTGGAAAATAACTAGAATTTGGAAAATTTCGAACGATGAGCTGTAAAAATTTGCCACGGAATTTCCGTGAAACCTGGAATATTTGAAAGCAATTTTCGAGACACTTTATTATTTCTTTAATTTGGTAATACTCGGATTTACAAAATTACCAACTGTGATTTATGAAAAATTTACAATTAATTTCAAAAAAACTTGAAATATTCGAAAGATTTCCTGAAACCTCCGAGGAATTCTATTAATTCTAGGATTCGGATGATCGCCAGAATTAATCGAGAAAATCTTAGAAAATCATAATTGATGAAATAAAAAATTCTGGTGATTTTTCGAATCCTGTACTTTATAGAATTAAAAATAATTCTGCGAGTATTATGCATTTTACAGGTTTTTTTGTATTTTACTCGTTTTTTTTTCAAATTTTTGAAGAAATTTTGAAAAATTCTAGCTGGGAAGTTTCAAAATTCTAGTAATCGAATTTTGAAATTTTCATTATGCCTGACCGTATGCGATTTGTACTACTTGTGAACGTTTTTCGAGTGAATTTACGAAATGACCAACTTTACTCTCCCTACAATTTCTAAAGGATTTCGAAAAAATTCGAAATAACCGAAAGATTTCTAGAAACCTCTGAGGAATTCTACTAATTCTAGGATTTTTATAATTATCAAAATTTCGGAAAGTCACAGTTCGGGATTTGAAAAATTCTGGTAATTTTAAAAATCTTAGAATTTACAGTTTCCAAAAAAATTCTCCGAGTATTATGTATTTTACAGGTTTTTTTGTCAAATTGTTGAAGAAATTTCAGAAAATTCTAGCTGGGAATTTTCAAAATTCTAGTAATTGAATATCGAAATTTTCATTATTTCTGACCATACGCGATTTATACTACTTGTGAAAGTTTTTCGAGCGACGATTCTCCATTCAAGTGATATAAATTCGTTATGCCCGACCATTTGCGTTTTATACTACTAGTGGTTGGTTTTCGACTCTGGCTATTCCAAATTCTAGAATTAAGAGAGTTCCCAAAAAAATTTTGTAGATATTCGAAATATTCCATGTTTTTCGAAACATTCTGTAAAATTTCGGAAACTTATA
>JAPYZK010002891.1:0-23012 GCA_030522785.1 Platygaster equestris | reverse complement strand
TTTAGTTGGAACATTTTCATTATAATATTTCAAGATATTCGACCATTTCGATAAATTTCAAAGTTTAGAGGATTTCCAAAAATTTCAGAATTTCGAAAATTTTTATAATTTCAGAGATTTTAGAAAGTTTTAAACATTCTGAAAATTTACAATACTTCGGTAATAAATGAAATTCCGAAAATTTTACGAATTTCTGAAACTTCAAGAAACTTGATAATTTTGAACATTTTAAACATTTCAAGATTTTCAAAACTTTCGCAAATGTTCAAAGTTTGGAGTATTTCGAGAATCCCAAAAGTCTAGAGAATTTTGAAAATTTAAAGAATTCCAAAAATTTTGCAAATTTCAGATATTTGAAAGAGATCAGAAAGTTCAGAAAATTCTGAAAATCAATTAAATTTTCATGATTCCCCAATGAAACTTTACTTTTCAAACTTGTTGAACGAATTTCGAGTAAAAATCACCTTAGCCCCTCCGAAATGAAATTTTTGGTTACGTTCTTGCCCATTAATATTTTATTCTAATATACTTCATAAAACCTAACATGTTGGATGATGCTTCGAGTTGAAACACCCTTAAAGTTCAAGATGAATTATTTTATCACAAATTCCCTAGTGATTGTAGTTTTCATAAAAACATGCAAAATTTCTATAAAATCAGTGAATGATTTATAAAAATTCGTTTTTTTATAAGGTCGATTTTATAAGAGTTTTATAAAATTTTAGATTTGTATAAAGTGGTTTCATGAAAACTTTATGAATCAAAATTTTTTTATAAAATCTGTCAAAATTTCGTACAATTCATCTGCTTTTTTATAAAAACAATTGAAAGCCTCCAAATTTTCTTATAAAACCTTTATTTTTATAAGAACTTCGCGATTTTTATAAAAAGTTTCATATTTTCATGAAAACATTTCCTGATATAAGGAATTTATTTTATAGTAATATTTGATACGTTTTTATTACACAAGGGAACAGAAAATCATCTTCGTAACGTTTTTTAGCAATTATAAAACGTAAAAATATTATTTTATAGGATTTAAAAATTCTTAAACTCAAATTGAAAATAAGCATCCAAATTGACATAGATTTGATGGACAAGAAAGTTAACTATCGGATTTCTGATGCAACGGTTGGAAGTTCAAATCCCGTTGCCCCCAAAAAATTTTTAAATTTCTTTCGAAACAAAATTTGAGCTACAGCCTCATAAACTGATAAAAAATGGTATATACATTAGCAAAATGATCCAAAAAAGGTTACAAAAATTTTTGCATATTTTCAAAAATGTTGAAAAAAAAATTTTTATACAAAAAATTTTTTTATACAACTTTTATAAAACCACTTTATAAAAAATGCAAATTTTATGAAACTATTATAATATCGACCTTATAAAAATTGCTATAAAAAATTTTTATAAGGTTTTTATAAAAACTAAAATCACTAGGGTTACCTCATCGAAGGCGTCGTAGTTGGAACCCTCTCAACTGTCGACATCGTCGTCGAGGGTCTCCGAGTCGTAGTCGTGAAGATCTTCGTCGTCTCCATTTTCACAGTCGACTTCGTCGAAGGAACAGTCCTTGGAGTCGTCGCTTTCTTCGTCGTCATCGGAGTGGTTCTTCTGGTCGTCGTGGATTTCGGCGTCGTCGATTTCGTCGTCGTGATTTTCGGCGTCGTCGATTTCGTCGTCGTGGTTTTCGGCGTCGTCGATTTCGTCGTCGTAGTAATCCTTTTGGTCGTCGGTTTTCGCGTCGTAGAAGTCGTGGAAACGACGGTGGTTTTCTGGGGAGTCCGATAACACCGATAAGAGCCCAAAGTGTTCTTGCAGGAATAGCCCTCGCTGCAGTCATGGGTTCCCAGTTTGCATTCGTCGTCGTCCTCGCAAATTTCTGTCGCTGCATTGAGGGTGTAGCCGGTTCCGCAGGGCAGGAACCGGACGCAGACGTAACTGCCAACCTGAATTCAGGGGTAAAAATCTATTCAATTACTCTATTTCGGTAACCTGGGAGTCTCTGATGAATAATATCGTTGTTGAACCTTTTTTAGAAGGTTACGCGTATGGGATTGAAGGTTGGGTTTCGTTTGGGATTGAATGCAAAATTCACCGTGTTATCACAACGCTGCGATGGCAGACACTCGTTACTTAATTGACACTCGTTTATGTCCACGCAAGCCTGGGTCAGATTATCTCGCTCAAAACCAGGTTTGCAGTGGCAAACGTAACTGCCAGCGTTATTTTCGCATTTTTCGTTGCTGCTGCAAGTGTCGATGTTTTCGAAACACTCGTCTATATCCGCGCATTCTCCTGTTTTCGATGATCTAGGAGTGAAAGATGTTTTACGTTTTGAATGTTTGAAAATGTGTATTTCTTTTCGAAAATGAAATTTCGAACCTGTGACCCGAAGTGCATTTAGGCCTTGCGTCATCTACAGTCGAAGGTAATGACGCTTCCGCGCAAATATAACCCCCGGGTTGATTGTAACATGTTTCGTCTCCGCAAGTGTTTTTTTCTTCGACACATTCGTCAATGTCTGCAGAAAGATCGGGAAACTGAACACAATGCGAAGAAGAAGAGATATTTTTTGAAGGATGTTGACGATTTGGATATGAGGAGTCCGGAGAATTATTTTTCAACACTTTTTCATTGACGAAAATCAAGTGTGCTTTTGTTTACCGTCACATTTTTTCGTTTTCGTGTTGAATCTGTAACCGAATGGACATTTCAAAGTTGGGTCTGTGACTTTGGGGTCAGTCGACATGCGAACGTGTCTTTCTGTAGTTTCGACTTCGCAAGTGTGGTTGTCTTTGGCGAGTTTGTAACCGGGCTCGCAGCTACAAATTATGTTTTTTCCAGTGTCCTTGCAATGTTGATCGCAGGGATTTTCAATCGTTTCGCACCTGAAAGCGAAAAAACAAAATTGCTTTGTCTTGGGTATATTTGGATCGGTTTCTGTGACTCGATGTTTTCATAATTAAAATCGATAAAAATTTTAAGTGAAGCTTTCTATTTGTGAGATTCTTTAATATTTTTTCTTAATTTGTTGTATAATTAATATCAGTTACGAAATTTTGATGGTTTTAAATGTATTCTTTAAAATACAATGAACCAAGGACGTAACCAGAAATTTTGTTGAGGGGAGGGGGAAGGGGGGAATGGAGGCGATTTTTACTCGAAATCAATTCAAAAAATTTAAGAAGTAAAGTTTTATTAGAGAATTATAAATATTTCCTAACTTCTCAGAAGTTTCATAAGTGTTTTTGAAATCTCTGAAATTTTCGAAATCCTCTAGATTTTGATATTCATCAAAATAGTCG
Source organism: Platygaster equestris (assembly GCA_030522785.1). Lineage (NCBI taxonomy): Eukaryota > Metazoa > Arthropoda > Insecta > Hymenoptera > Platygastridae > Platygaster > Platygaster equestris. The sequence continues at coordinate 19,701 of JAPYZK010002891.1, read as the reverse complement.
GAAATCTTTGAATATATTAAAAATGTTCCAACCAAACAAAAGTTTTGTGAAATTTAAGAAATTCGTAAAATTTTGAAAATTTCGAGAATTCCGAAAACTGCCTTAATTCTCAAGATTTTCTAAACTTTATTGAATGTCTGAAATTTCTGAAATTTTTTTAATTCTGAAAATTGTCAAAATACTGAAAAGTTTCGAAATTCTCTAAATTGTTGAAAATCTTGATATGTTACGAATTATCAAGTTTCTCGAAATGTGAAGAATTCGTCAAATTTTCGTAATTTCAAGAATTATGAAAATATTGTGAATTTTCAGAATTTTTGCAACATTTACAAATCTCTGAAATTCACCCAAATTTTGAAATCCTCGGACTTTTAAAAATTCCAATAACTTCCAAAATCCTGAAAATACTTCAAACTTTAAAAATTCTCAAAATTGTCATGAATCTTGAAATGTTAAAAATATTCCAAACTATTAAGTTTCTCGAAATGTCAGAAATTAGTAAAATTCTAGTTATTTCAAGAATTATGAAAATATTGTACATTTCCAGAATTCTTAAAACTGTTTTAAAACTTGGAAATTTTCAAAATTGTTGAAATTTTGAATATTTTTAAGCTTTCAAAAACTTGTAAAATTCTCAAAATACTCCAAACTCTGAAAATTCCCAAAACTGTCAAAAATCTTGAAATGCTGAAAATGTTCAAAATTATCTAGTTTCTCGAAAAATCTGACACTTGTGAAAATCAGTATTGTTTTACCATTTTTTTCAGAATATACTTTTCTGCAATGTGGTAGATTTTTCAAGTTTTCCATAATTTCGGAGGGCGCTTCAGCCCCCTCAGTCCCCTCCCTGGCTACGTGCTTGCAATGTACTATCGATTAAAGTTCTCTCAACACCGTCAACTCTCGGAAACCTTCAAGTACTTCTATCTAAAATGTGAACCTGTCCAAAGGTGCGTTACTTCTGCAAGTTCTTTTATCTTCCAAAAGCACGTGTCCTTCTGGACATTGGCAATAGTACGATTCTTTCGTGGGAACGCAAATGTGCGAACACAGCATGCCCTTCAGAATGTTGCACAAGTTGTTAAAACCTATAAAAAAATTCGGTCTAATCTAACTAGAGTGAAATTCTGAGTCTTTCAAAATTAATCACAAATAGAGCGTGCAATAGAAGTTCAAAAAAATTTTCATAAAAGCTAACTTTTTGTAATTGTATGTACAATCACACATCGTTGTTGTGCCATATTTTCACCAATGAAAAATGTAAAAAAAATAGCGGAGTATACAAAAATTTACACAAAAATTCAGTTTTTGAACTATTCTGCTCTGAAAGAGAAATTAAATCGGACCTGAAGTGAAACCATCCGAAGTCACGGTCATTTCGTCATCGAAAATTGCGGTTTCGTCTTCGGGCGAAGTTAGGGGTTTGTTGGAAAAATTGGAACGTGCCGTACTTGAAGTGGAACCGTTAGTTTCGTTCGATTTTTCGCAACACTCAATAAAAGCAGTATTTATTAAGTCGTTGGTAAATTTTTGACTTTTACAGTCACTGCCAGAATTTTTGATTCCTACGAAACGATCAATTCATTAAATTTAGGACATATTTCAACATTATAAAATTAAAAAAAATTTTCTGCTATTTTCGAAAAAAATCTACAATTTTCGAGTGGGTTCAATATCTGGAAAATTGTACTCTAAATTAAAAAAATCTTTGTATATTTTGCACACTATAAAAAAATATGAAAAAATGTTTGAAATATTCGTATTTGGCATTTTTAGACATTGTTTTACGTTACACCTGGGAGAAGGAGAGTGAATTCGAAAATTTTCGAAAATGAAAAAATTTCATTCAATTTGATTAAAAATGTTCCGTTTTTTTTTCCGTATTCACTTTTACGAAATTTCTTCCAATTCAAACAAATTTCCCGCGTTTACACTATCGCTATCGCAACGATAGTAATCATTCAAATAATTCAAATTTGCTGACGATCGGATATTGACCATCATTACGAACGAAGGCAATAATCATTTTTGTGTGTACCCGAATCACACGCTTTGCAGCAATCGTATCGGTGATCGTCTAGTTCGTCTTTTTTTGTTCGAGAACAGTCTAATCTATCGCGAGCATCTGCCTTTCCTTCATTGCAGGCTTTTTCTCGATATGTTTTCATGCAACAAAGGCCCACCGTTTCTAAGCACATCTGCTGCGATTGCTCGGATATACCCGGTACTGGACCAGTGAATTTATCGCATTTCAGGTCTTCTTTCGCCCACGATCTTCCCAACTCGCAACATTTCACTTTTTCTGGAGTTTCCTGAGCTGAGGCTAGATTTGTGTCTGGAAATCGATTTTGAAACTTCGAAAAAATCTGATAAACACTCTTCCCCCGAAAATTTACTATGGATTATTTAAATTTAATTAATTAATATAAAGCGAGCGTAATAATTGTGAAAATTTAATATAGAGTATTTTATCGAAAATATACGATGATATTTTTTTCTACTCTGTCATACGTGATTGATAAGGGCAGAGCATATTTCGATTTATTCGCCAATATTACAAGAAAGAATTGGGTCACTGGGTGGTAAACTGCACTTTATTTGATAGCCAAAGTGCCACTATAAAAAACAATATCCTGAAACCCAGATAATGAAAGACCGCGAGATCTGTTTATGCACATTTTGCGCATTTGTTATTCTATCTACATACAATTTTCACTATTCGAGAACAATCAAATTCAACTTTTCTCAGTATCACGAAGTCGTTTCTTCCGTCTCAAATATTAAAAACACCAAAATCTCGAAAAACGAGTTTAAAAATTATCTTCGTATACGAGATTTTGTTAAAATTTTCAGTACATCGTTCGAAATTTCACTTTCAAATTACCGAAACGTTTCGTTTCATTACGAAAATTTATTGCCGAGTGTTGGGATGTATAATATGTTAATTTGCACCTTTTATTGTATTCATTATCCGTTGGGGTCAGAATTAACTTTGTTTCGACAACGCTTAAAATGTAGTTTCATTTTTTTTTAATTTGACGAATTACCTTCTTTCCTCAACAGAAGAACTGCCAAAGCGAGGAAAACCGTTTTCCACGGGCAAAATGACATTGCTTCGATGTTTTTTAAAAACTTTTTAGTTCGTAAAAAATTATATTTTGAGTAAACACTCCACGACTTACATTCGAATGCACATGTTTTCACTCGATGCTCATAATTTTAAAACTAAAGAGAATTTGAAAATCGGTTAATCTTGTGTGAAGCTAAAAATCGAACCAACTTGTTCGAATGATCAACGCGCAATGATGAGTATTTCTTTTTCGTACCTCCCTCGACTCTGAATGAAATGGACACGAATTATAAAAATCATTTTGGAAATGAAACCTTTCGATATTTTCGTTTCAATTGAAATTCAGAATCTATGACATTTGTAGCGAAAAAACCCAATTTTTCTACATTTTCATCGGTGAAAAACAGACGAAATTTTTGAATTCACATTTCGCGCGCTTGCGGGCCGCGTAAGGTCACGTGATGTCATCACATGATCAATAAAAAACTCCGAAGTCAGTTGACTTCACCGCAGTTGTCAGGTGATAGGTGATTCCGGATTTTGGGTGTGAAAAAATAATCTTGCGGGTCTAGAATAAATGAATAAATCCTCGAAAATAGAGGAAGTGAACAAATCGAGTGCGTGAAGTCAAGTAGTGCAGTAAGAATTCGTTTTTGACCAGAATTCGCCGTTAATTTGGCAACCAAGAGCCTCGCAAAATGAGGTACCTTTTAGCCAACACATTTGCAGGAATATCGACGTTCGTAATTATGGTTTTAGGTAAAATATTTGATGTTTTTTTGGTGTTTTTATTTTCTTGGTTGTTGTTTCTGCGTTTTTGTTTTTTACCTTTTTGAATCGCGTAGTGCGACAATGTCAAAATTGGTTCTGACGTTTCGATCAATTTTCATGTTTTGATTTCGATGAGTTTTATCGTATTTATGACACGTTTTGATGGTTTTATGTTGTGTTTGATAATTTTTGGATTGTTATATTTTTTACGATTTTTAGTTCTTCAAGTTTTGTTGACTTTGAGTTTTAGTCGTGGAAATAGTTTCTGGCGAATATTTCAAAATTATTACGATTTTTTATGTTGACTTCAATTGGAATTTTTATGATCCACATATATTATGATAGGGATAAAATAATTTTTCACGGTAATAATTGTTTGTTTTTATTTAGTTTGTGGGATTCATATTTTTAGTATTGACAGTGTAATTAACAGAAAGATATTTTTGATTAATATTAGTAATTAAAAATGAACTTAATTTTTCTTGTAATTTGTTAAGCTGATAAGATTGGAAAAATTTGTATGTGATTAACTATTGAAATTCAAAATGCCTCAATTGAAATAAAAAATTAAGAATGAATTCCAACTTTTCAATATTTTCTTATTTACTTTCATTTCAAAAATTTATAATTACTGTTTATTAATGCAATGTTTTTTTTTTCAGTCCTATATCATTTGTTTACTGGAAAAGGAGAAAGAATAAGTTTTGCATGGTAAGCAAATCATGAAAAAAATATGTATACATTATTATTATCAGGAAAAAAATTAATCGCTCAGAACACTTTTTTTTAAAACGCTATTTCAATTTTAAATGTTCAAAATATTCAAATAATAAATAATTATTTGAAATTCAAAGAAGTGGACAACAATTAAAAATATTTATTAAATACCAAAGTTTATTTACATACATACATGTACATTGTATTCCATTTAAAATATTTGAAAAATTAACATACATCTTCAAAAAATTTTTTCAAGTCAATTGTAAGATTTTGAATTATTATTATTATTGTTTTTTTAATCAGAGTAGGGAAAACATTTTCCTTTTTCCATGATGAATATAGCCCAAAAATACTAAAAAACCATGAAACTTTTCCAACACCAAAAATTGATGTTTTTCTGGTTTTCAGGTTTTTGACGGAGACCTCACCCTACATGTGGGGTGCCCTAGGAATCGGACTTTCAGTCGCACTTTCTGTTTGCGGCGCTGCTCTGTAAACATTTTTTACATAATTTCATCAAAAACAAATTCACATAAATTATATATTTGAAACACCTCAAAATTACGTTATAAATACTTTGAAGCGAAGTGCAATTTCTTCATTTGCGAAGTCGAAACTCAAAAACTATTAGCTTGAAAATTCTCCATTTTTTGAATTATACTTCATAAAATTCTAAACCGAAAATTTTACGTTTAGAATGTAAATTTTTAATATTTGGAATTAAATATAATATTACTCAATTCAATTGATAGACTCACTTGAAGCTAAATTTGATTTAATTTAATTCAAACCAATTCATTTAACTATGCTAAATAATGTACAAATGTGTAACCATCAAAGACCCCCCAGGGGTATGAATAAACGCCCATATATATACTTAATTCAATTAACATTATCAATTCTCTGAATTACAGAAAATGTTTTATTTTCAGCGGAATCTACACAACCGGAGTTTCCATAATTGGCGGTGGTGTCAAAGCACCGAGGATAAAAACAAAAAACCTTATCTCCGTAATTTTCTGTGAAGCAGTCGCTATCTACGGTCTCATTCTCGCCATAGTGTTATCGAGCAGTCTCAAGCAATTCAATTCCACTATCGCCGAAGGTGATCCAAATATAAAGGACAGAATTTGGTTGTCTGGCTACATGATGTTCGGATCCGGACTTACCGTGGGCCTCGTCAATTTGTTTTGCGGCATGGCTGTAGGAATCGTGGGCTCGGGCGCTGCTCTCGCGGATGCTGCCAATTCCGTTCTCTTCGTCAAAGTCCTGATCATCGAAATTTTCGGCTCCGCTATTGGTCTTTTCGGTCTCATCGTTGGAGTTTACATGGTGAATATATTTTTTTTATAGGGTGGTTTCAGAATTTAGCATTTTGAAATCGAAAAAAGATGAGAGTTTTTACAAGTCTGGAAAATTCGGGAACTGTCTCGATTTTAAAATCAAAAAAAAAAAAAATTGGCAAATCCAAAAATGTTGGTTTTGAATTAGTCGAGTTTTCGAGTAAGAAAATGCGAGTGTTTTCCGAATTGGAAATTCTCGACATTTTGAAGTGGAACACTTCATGTACAAAAAATTTTTTGAGAAGAAAGTTTTCAAGTTCGAAAATATTGGAATTCAAATTTCGAATTTTGTACGTATTTTTTAAACATTTGAGTTTTTTAATTTCGAATCTACCGTTTGAAGATTCATATCTAACTCTTCCAAATTCCAGAAAATGTATTAATAAGTGTTCGGGCGTGCTATGATTGATACTAGGGAAATTAGGTGAAAGGTATGCAGCCCGTTTCGTCTGAAAAGGTGGGGTTGCAGAAATGAAACGTGGTGGATTCGTTGAGAACAATCACCCCTGTCCACGGCGAGTGCGTGGCAGGGTGGAAAGAGCATTTTCTTAACTCTAACCTCAAAATTGGTACTTAAAATGGTTTTTTCGGCCGCACGCTGGCAATTGTCGATTTTGACGAAATGAAGGGTTGTGGCACGAGCCGAAGGCGAGTGTCGCAACCCTTCATTTCGTCAAAATCACCAATGCCAACTTGCACAACAATGTACTATTAATGTTGGCTAAAGAACACGTACATAGAGCGATTTAAAGAGAGGATCCATTCTGAAGTGCATGGCTAGAACTTACCTACTTCCGCGATCAGGTATTCAGGCGAGCACAGCCCGTACCTCTGTCAAACAGGACCCACGAACCCTGAAGTGCAGGTGGTCCAGGGCTGCGGGCCGACCCGGACACCAGGAAGCCATGTAGCACACACACACACACTTTCATTTCCGTAGATACTAGTTAGCGATGCAGTTGATTCACGATACTATAAATAACAGGTACTAGGTAAAAGCGATCAGTACAGCTACGAGTTCACGAGCGGAGTCCCATAGCCATATTGGCCCAAAAATCCTCCGATCACCTCGCCGTCGAAAGGCCCACCAATTTTACTGTTGTAGGGCCCCTTTCCTAGAAATGTGGAAATCTTTGGAGAGAGGAAAATGAGACAGGGTACAGGGATTTTATGTGACATTACGTGCAAGATCGACGCGAACAATAAGCAATTTTGAATTCGAACTAGACGTTTTCCAATTTCAAGCCCAAAATTCAAAGCTACTACTAGTTTCAGGAAAAAAATGATGTATTGAACAAAGTCGTAAATTTTATTCGTTCATATTCCAGACTTCGAAAATCAGATTCGAGACCGCTGCCTAAAACTCGGCCCGGAGAAAAAGGAGAACAGTTTTTGCAGTGCAAGCGTCACGCGAAAAAAAACTATTGTATTCGAAACATGTTTAAACAACTCCTCTCAGACTAAATACCTTCCGGCAGTTTCAGTTTTCGTTGTAAATAAGTCACTTTTGGTGTACTGAAATTGAAAGTGATTTGGAGCACAAGTTTTGAAGAACGAATAATGTGAACAAAAAACTCACTAGTTCAAATGCATTTTGGTGTTATCTTGATCTAGTTTGTATACTTCGAGTTGCGATTGTAACCTGAGGGAAGAATGAATTGTGTTCGCGAATTATAATTATTTTTCGTAACTCTGAACCTTATAAGAGTTTACAAATTCCTTATAATGTTCTCCATTTCTAATAAAGTATAAGCTCGCAAGTTAACGAAAAACTTACGTAAAAAGGCGAATTTGAAAGATTCGAGGAAACTTATAAGTTTAGAGTTACGAGCGTCAACAGAAGAATAGCAGCTTCAACACATATTGTATGAAGGTCCATCGATAAGAATGTTTCCATTAAGCTTTTGAAAAGTGCGCAAATTTTATGTGTGATCGACGCGTTACATTTCACTTTCCATGAATGCGGAATACATTTTTCGTATCGTTTATCTCATGCTTTACGAATGCAAAAGCAAGATTCTGTCGAGTTCTTTGAATGTTTCTTTTTTGACTTTTTCTTTCTTCCATGTTGTTATTGCATTAGCTTTTAAGGTGTTCATGTACGTGTATATGAATTGTAGATACAATTTCCAGTAATGTAATAAATAATGGATATAGATTTTATGATGATCCCTGTAACTGATTTCGAGTTCGTTGAATTTCGCAGTATTGTTAACTATAAATATATTGTATACAGATTGAAAAACTACTTTTTTCTTTCTCGTTTTCCACATTTCCAAAAGTGATTGAAGCGTCCGATTGGCTTTTGGTATAAGCAGTAATAAGAGTTGAATTTTAACAATTCTATACGAAATTTATCAAAAATTGGAGTATTTTTTGTTCTAACTTTCTTCATATGTTATTGTTAAACTTAGCATGTTTTCAATTTAGGACATATTTCAACATTATCAAATTTCAAACAATTTTTTGATATTTTCGGAAAAAATCGTAAATTTTTGAGTGTTATCAATATCTGAAAAATTGTACCCTAAATTAAAAAAATCTTTGTACCTATACATATTTTGCACACTATACAAAAATATGCAAAAATGTTTGAAATATTCGTATTTAGCACTTTTCGACATTGTTTTACGTTCCACCTGGACGAAGGAGAATGAATTTGAAAATTTTCAAAAATAAAAAAATTTCGAACTTGACATTATTCAAATATTTGAATTCTCCCAACCGCCATAAACCCGTTTACAGCGTTACTCCCAAACCCTAAAAACTTCGCCCCCCCTCCCCTTCCAACCACCCCTTCTTTCTAAACCCTTTTCATCCCCTTCATTTGAACTTTCCCTTTGCAAAAAACCCACTCAAAATCCGGGACTTTCCCTCATCCAAATGCGCCCCGTGTAAACGACCCATTTCTCTTCCATCTCTCTCTCTTCCCATCGCACCCTCTCCCTCCTCGTCCCATTCTCCTGTCAGCAGTTTTAATGGCGCCCGAGCCAAAAGCAGTTGTTGTTGTAAGCGTGACGGGATTGTACGTGTACGGTAGATCGATCCCCGCGTTTCGATCGCGAGCTTTGCCAATTGAAAGGTCCCCGTGTCCAGTGCGAAAATCCCCTTGAACCCGCGAAAATCGGCCGCGCCCAAAGCCGCGATTTACCCGCACGGTCGCGCTCGAGTTGCTTTCTTTCGGGCCGAAAAAATATGGTGCAGGTTCGCGATGTGCCGTAAGGACGTTCAGCGCCGCGAGCGTCTCGCGCTGCCCGAGGATTTTTCCGACGCGGAATCGTCCTTCAAGGTGAGTTTTCCTTAGCTTTTCGTCTTCCCTGCTTATTTTTTAACCGAGGAAATACCCTTCCATTGTATTAATAATCATATTCGTGTATCGGTGTGGTTGTGTACCGAGTCCATTACATATTCGGGACCGTGTAAAGAGATCCTATCCGCACACGTACAGGGGATACACATAGACCGCGGGTTCCCGTACGTTTTTGCCCATGGATTTTCAACCTTTTTTGCGTGTTTTGTGGCGGAGTATTGATATTTTTCGGAGGTGTAATGCAAGTGGAATTTTGATTTGGGGGTTGATGGGGGTCTTTTGGGTCTTGTAGGAGGTCTTGGGAGGTTTTGACGTTTCGGGAGATGTTTTCTTTATCGGGGATTGGAGACGAGTTTTTTTTTGTTCCGGAGGAATGTTGAGTTGAAGGGTTTCGAAGTGGGGGTGTTTATGGGTTTTGGGAGTTGTATGGCGGTGGTAATTTTTGGGTGTCGGGGAAATTGAAAGGATTGGAGAAATTTATGTTTTCGGGAGAGTTGATTTTAGCGATGAACGAACGGTGTAAATTTTTGTCGGAATTAATGAACGGATGTTTTGGGGGTGGAAGTAATATTTTTGAGATTGAAGAAATGATTAAATTGTCGAATTTCACCGTGAAATTGAAAAGAAATTGTCAAATACTGTTTGAAAAATTTGAAAAATCTATCACAATGCAAAAAAGTATACTTCGAAAAAAATAGTAAAACAATACTGATTTTCACGAGTGTCAAAATTGAAAACTTGATAATTCTGAACATTTTCAACATTTCAAGATTTTCAAAAATTTGCGGAATTTTCCGAGTTTGGGAGATTTCGAGGATCGTAAAAGTTTTTAGAAGTTTGAAAATATTCAACATTTCAATAATTATGAAAATTTTGAAGTTCTAACAAAGTTTTGGAAATTCTGGAAATTCACAATATTTTCATAATGCTTGAAATTACGAGAATTTTACGAATTTCTGACATTTCGAGAAACTTAATAATTTGGAATATTTTCAACATTTCAAGATTTTTGACGATTTTGAGAATGTTTAAAGTTTGAAGTATCTTGAGGATTTTGGAAGTTATTGGAATTTTTAAAAGTTCGAGAATTTCAAAATTTGGGTAAATTTCAGAGATTTGTGAATGTTCTAAATATTCTGAAAATTAACAATGTTCATAATTCTTGAAATTACGAAAATTTTACGAATGATTCACATTTCGAGAAACTCGATAATTCGTAACAATTTAAGATTTTTAAAAATTTAGACAATTTTGAAAGTTTCCAGTATTCTGACAAGTTTCAGAATTGAACAAAAAATTTTTAGAAATTTCAGAGATTCAATGAAGTTTCGAAAATCTTGAGAATTAAGGCAGTTTTCGTAATTATTGAAATTTTCAAAATTTTACGAATTTCCAAAATTTCGAAAAACTTTTGTTTAGTTGGAACATTTTTAATATTTTTCATGATTTTCGACTACTTTGATGAATTTCAAAGTCCAAAGGATTTCAAAAATTTCAGAGATTCAAAAAACACTTATGGAAATTCTGAGAATTTAGGAAATTTTTATAATTCTCTAATAAAACTTTACTTTCCAAATTTGTTGATGTAATTTCGAGTGAAAATCACCGTACCCTCCCACCCCCCAAACGAAATTTCTGGTTATGACCTTTTGAATAGGATATGCCTTATTATTTTATACAGGGTGTCCTAATGTTATCGTAACATCGAAAATCCGTAGATTCCCTAAAGAATTTTAAGAAGATTTTTTCTCCGCCATTTTCCGAAATAAATTCGCGAAATGAATGGAAAATAAATGTCGAACACTATCAAAATTTACATCAGTTCATCAAATCAATTCGTTTGAAATGTGAGAGTATGAATTTGCGATGTTCGCGGAATTTCGAAAATTTTGAATTTTTACCAAAATCTGAACTTCTTTGGAATTCGGTTTCTCTCAGTTCTGAATTTCAGAATAATTGAAAAGTTTCGCGTATCCCAAAACTCTGGCATCGTGAAAAATTCAGACGAATTTTAAAATTTGCGAAATACCCATGAAATGTCAAGCAACTGGCAGTGCTTAGAAAATATTCATATTTTTCAAATTTCCGGGGAACGTGATTATTTATTGTCATTTTCAATGAAAAAGTTTGTTTTTTTTTTTACAGATTTGCATTGATTTTTCATCATGTTAAAAATTCTGTCAGTATTCACAGTTATTAAAATTGTTGGAAAGTATTCGAAATTCGAATCAATCCCATCATTCAAAATTTCGAAATACTGCTACTTGACTCGAATTTCGGTGATCGAGAACTCTTCGCCTATTCAATGTTTCCATATTCATAAAACTGTACAAAAATGTCAGGTAATTTGTATTCATCAATTGTTCCCCAGATTCTCATAAAAAATTTCAGAAAACCGTGTTTTCCCACATTTCCATTGGTCCTAAAAGGATTGGGAGCGATACATTTCCTCTAAATTCCAACAAAATCATTACAAACCTCGACCGGTTTTTGTGAAGTACCCTCATAACTTTGATAAAACTTCTTCAATTTCTAAGATTTTAATAGACAAGTATAGACGATCCATAAAATCGTCCACGAATTTCCATAACTTTCAATACAGGAAAGTTCAGTATAAAAAACGTTCATGCATTTTCGAAAATTTTACGATAATTTTAGAATGCTTGAAGAATAGTCTAAATCAGAATTTAAATTTTATTGGACGTGTCTCTCCTATTCAATTTTTGTTGTTGAAATTCCGTACAAATTATTATTAATCGTGAGTTCGAGTTTTGTATGAATTCCAAAGAATTTCGAAAAATGTTCGAGTATGTAGTAACGGAAAATATAATTCGTTAATTTTTCTTTCTCCAAGCACCTGACAAATTTCGGTCAATATCAAAGAATTCGTTCAATTTTGAATAATGGAAATGGACTTTTCAGGAACTTTCTCATCCTCATTTCAATTCAAAAAAAGATTTGACAAAGTGTGGTTTTATTTCACTGACGTGTTGAACTTGATACACAATTTTATTATTCATGAGTTTCCTGGAGTTTGACAACCTACAAAATGTCAAAAGACGTTGAACAATTGAATTGCCGAAAATTTCGTACGATTTCGAAATATCGTAATTATCTCACAGATAATTTTGTGAAACAATTTGAAATTCGAAAATGTTAACGCAGACATTAAAAATCCAACATTGGAATTGTGAGATCGAAATAGAAATTAAAGTTCCGAGTTCAAATAAAAATTATAGTTCCAAGGATTAAATACAAATTCCGAGTTCCGAGTTTAAATATAAATTGAAGTTCCGAATTCAAAGTAAATCAAAGTTGTGAGTTCAAAATGGAAATTTCCGAGTTTGAAAATTTTCCATCAACAATCTTGAGATCCAGAAATTTCGAAGTCGAGAGAGACTGAAACTTGATATTGAAAATTGAAAAATTCTAAACATTTGAATTTAATGGTTAAAATATAATCTAATGACAGTTTCATGTCTTCTAATTTTAAATTTCATCGTCAGACTTCAAATGTAAAAATTGAATTATTTTGTAAATTAGAAATTCGAAAAATTATATCATCCCTCAAAATTTGTTTATTATATTCGTCATTTTTTCGATAAGATTCGAAAATGTAGACAAACCAAAAAATTTCAAATTACTTGATCACTATAGGTGAGTTGCCGTCTAATTTGGCAGAAATTTAATGTATCTCAGTTCCCTATTACAATCGAATTCACGTATAAATTATAACGCTCGTCTCTCAAACTGAAATCATGATATTTAGTTCCAAAAAATGAGTAAACGTTTTCGAAAAAATAATTAATCTAGAGAAAAGCATCGATACTTTCTTCCACCAGTCATTAAAACATAAATTTTCGAAAATTTCCAAAATGTTTTTAAATGATCATTCGAGCGAAGAAAATGAATGCAAAATTGCCCATTGCCCTTCCCCTCCTGAATCAATTCACCGCTTGAGACAATAACAATCAAAGGTATTTACGCAATTGACAAGATTAATGACTCGCAATCATTTTGTTTGCCATCATGGCGAGAATTGTTCCCAGGTACGCACCCGTAATTTTTGCCCCGACTTGACGTTTAGCTCGCAAATTATATTCTCAAAGACTCGCGCGCGTACTTAATTTTCTCTTTGAGACTTACAACAATGTGAAATGCCTCGTTTGCTTTTAATGTTGAGCTTTGTTCTTTCTTGGCGAAAGGTACTATTTTTCGCCCGTATTTTCCTTTTAATGACGATTGTGGAAAAATCCGAAATTAATCCACGCATCAAGGACGTAGCCAGGAATTTCGTTCGGGGGGAGCTGAGGTGATTTTACACGAAATGAGTTCAACTAATTCAAAAAGTATAATGTTATTAGAGAATTATGAAAATTTCCTAAATTCTCAGAGTTTTCGATACTTTTTGATATCTCTGAAATTTCCAAAATGTTTGAAATGCTTAAAATTGTTAAAATTCTCTGGACTTTTGAAATTCTCGAAATACTCCAAACTTTGAAGATTCGCGGAATTGTTGAAAAACTTGAAAAAATTATGGGAGTATAGTAACTTTTCAGAATTTTCATAAATTTTTCAAATCTCTGAAATTTCTGGAATTTTCAAATTCTTAAAAGTTCGAAAATTCCAAAGAGTTTGAAAATGTTCAAAATCCTGTAAACTTTGAAATGTATCAAAATAATCGAAAATCTTGGAATATATTAAAAATGTTTCAACTATGCAAAAGTTTCTCGAAATTTTAGAAACTTGTAAAGTTTGAAAAATTTTGAGAATTATGAAAATTGCTTAATTCTCAAGATTTTCGAAACCTTTTTTAATCTCTGAAATTTCTCAAAATTTTTGAAATTCTGAAAATTGACGAAATACTAAAAAGTTCCGAAATTCTGACTTTTTGAAAATTTCGGAATGTTCCAAATTATTAAGTTTCTCGAAATGTGAAGAAATCGTAAAATTTTCATAATATCAAGAATTATGAAAATACTTCAAATTTTAAGAATTTTTAAAACTTTTTTAAATCTCTGAAATTTTTTGAATTTTCGAATACTGAAAAGTTCGAAAACTCTTGAGAGTTCAAAAATTTTCAAAATCCCCTAAACTTTGAAATTTATCGAAATAATGGAAAATCTTGAAATATATTTAAAATGTTCCAACTAAACAAAAGTTTCTCGAAACTTTAGAAACTTGTAAAATGTTTGAAATTTTAAGAATTATGAAAACTTCCTTAATTTTCAAGATTTTTGGAACTTTTTTTAATCTCTGAAATTTCTGAAAATTTTTGGAATTCTGAAAATTGTAAAAATACTAAAAACTTTCGAAATTCTCTGAGTTATTTAAAAACTCGAAATGTTCCAAATTATCAAGTTTATCGAAATCTGAAGAGTTCGTAAAATTTTCGTAATATTAAGAATTATAAAAATATTTCAAACTTTCAGAATTCTGATAACTTTTACAAATCTCTGAAATTGACGAAAATTTTGAAATTCTCGAATTTTTCAAAATTACAATAACTTCCAAAATCCTCAAAATAATTCAAACTTCAAAAATTCTTAAAATGTCAAGAATCTTGAAATGTTAAAAATATTTTAAATTATTAAGTTTCTCGAAATGTTAGAAATTCGTAAAATTCTCGTAATTTCAAGAATTATGAAAATATTTTAAATTTCCAGAATTTTTCAAATTTCTTTAAACTTCGACATTTTCAAAATTGTTGCAATTTCGAATATTTTTAAATTTCTAAAAACTTGTAAAATCCTCGGAACCCCCCAAACTCTGAAAATTCCTGAAATTGTTGAAAATCTTAAAACGTTGAAAATGTTCAAAATTATCAAGTTTTCAACTTTGACACTCGTGAAAATCAGTATTGTTCTACTATTTTTTTCGAAATATCTTTTTTGCATTGTGCTAGATTTTTCAAATTTTCCAGAATTCCGAAGGGGGCGTCAGCCCCCTCCCTGGCTACGTGCTTGCCACGCACGCGGGGGCAATTATCAACTTCGCCATTTGGATAACGTCAAACGTGGCGGGGCGCCTTTGAGATCGCTGTTTTCGAGTATTAAAATGTGTTCGAGTGCGCGGTATTAATTAGGGTCGAAAGGAATGTTGCTTTCCCGAGCCGCGGGACAAAAGGGAGCGTACGTATGTCGGGAAAACTTTGAACTTTGGGCCGCGCGTTTTAAGTTGGCGATTCAATTTCAGTTCCATGACGCTCGCGACGTTAATATAAATAAGTCCCGCTCGGAATGTAACTCGGGTGAAGTTGGGGAAAAGCCGGGGGTACATTTTACCCGCATGTTCCTGGTTGTTTTTTTTTGTTTAGCCTCGATTGTTTTACGGGCTTTCGTAATTATCGTTGAGTAACCGGGAATTTAATGCTCGAGGTTTTGGAGAATCCGGTGAAACTTAGTTGGAGAAGCGATTATGAAAATATTAGTGACGGACTGAACTGCGAAACAAGGACGTAACCAGAAATTTCGTTCCGGGCGGGGGGTTCAGGTGATTTTCAATAAAAATTAACTCAACAAATTTGAAAAGTAAAGTTCTATTACACAATTATAAACATTTCCTACATTCTCAGAATTTTCATAAGTGTTTTTGAAATCTCTGAAATTTTCAAAATCCTCTAGACTTCGAAATTCATCAAAATAGTCGAAAATCGTTAAATATATATTGAAAATGTTCCAACTGAACAAAAGTTCCTCGAAATTTTAGAAATACGTGAAATTTTGAAAATTTCAAGAATTACGAAAACTGCCTTAATTCTCAAGATTTACGAAACTTTATTGAATCTCTGAAATTTCTAAAAATTTTTTTTTCAGTTCTGAAAATTGTCAAAAAATTCGAAATTCTCGAAATTGTTGAAAATCTTGAAATGTTACGAATTATCAAGTTTCTCGAAATGTGAAGAATTCGTAAAATTTTCGTAGTTCCAAGAAATATGAAAATATTGTTAATTTTAAGAATTTTTGGAACATTTACAAATCTCTGAAATTTACGAAAATTTTGAAATTCTCGAACTTTTCAAAATTCCAATAACTATTAGAATAATAACTAAGTTGATAATATTCCAAATCATTAAGTTTCTCGAAATGTTAGGAATTCGTAAAATTATCGTTATTTCAAGAATTATGAAAATATTTTAAATTTCCAGAATTTTTAAAATTTCTTTAAACTTCGACATTTTCAAAATTGTTGAAATTTCGAATATTTTTAAACTTCTAAAAACTTGTAAAATCCTCGAAACCCCCCAAACTCTGAAAATCCCTGACATTGTTGAAAAGCTTAAAACGTTGAAAATGTTGAAAATTATGAAGTTTCTCGAAAACTTTGACATTCGTGAAAATCAGTATTGTTTTACTATTTTTTTCGAAATCTACTTTTTTGCAATGTGCTAGATTTTCCAAATTTTCTAGAATTTCGGAGGGGGCTCCAGCCCCCTCCGAAAGTGATAAGGCAATTTTGACTAGAAAAAGTGATTTAGGAAATTTTGGCGATGAAGAAAACTGCGAAGTATAAAAATTGTGGTTTATTGAGCCTATTCGGAGTTTTATACACTTCTGTGAATTGCCAAGATCGGAATTAAAAATCATCCTATAGAGGCTGGTAAATGGTTCCGTAGCGACCAAGTTTTTCCCGTGAGACCTTTTTTTCTTTCCCTGTCGATTCGTCTACTATTTATGAACGAAATAAGTACATTGAGTACATTTAAACTGGAGAGATACTCATCACTTGAGTAATGCTAATTTACGAAAAAAGTAATCATAAAATGGAGAAAAGTGCAGGTAATTCAGTTAATTTATTTTGAGTATTCATTCCACATTTTTGAACATACATTTTACTCTAATTATGAACTTACATTTTTATTAAAAAGAACCTCCAGAAGATAAACAATGTTAACTTTGTTATATCAAAATGGAAGCAACTTTTGTACTAGATCGAGACGAGTGAAGTTCGAAACTTCAATTATTACCAACTTTTAATACAAATTTTTTTCGCTCAACTTTTCCTGACGAAGATCATCAATACCTTCAAGATCGATGACTTTGCTTATTAGCAATATTCGAAATAACATTAATATTGCATTATCATTATTATTAGATTTTCTACAACATTCAGACATATTTCATAGTGAATTCATTTACGTTTACGGTATTTATCAAAACGTAGGATTTTTTTCAATTTCCGGTTTCTTTTGATGCGTTTCTTTTGAATTTTTCTTTTACTTTGCCCGCGTCATTTTCTTTGATCTTGGATAAACTAAAAATATAAATTAAGTTTCCTTTTACGCGATTTTTACTCAAACGTTCCTCTAATTAAAATTCCTTCTGAAACAATTGCAATGTTTTCCACGTCGATTTCGAAGCCCCGAAAGACAATCACGTTAACAAACGAAAATTTACGCAGCTATTATCAGGTTTACTCGAGTTTCGAGCGAAAATTTGTACATGAAAGAGCACAAATTTCGTGAAATATGCTTTCAAAACAATAACTTGGTTCTAATTTTTTTCGATGTAAACGTTTTAACGAAAAATCATCCAATTTTTAATTACGTACTCGGAAAGTTTCTCAGACGAATTTTCGAAAAAGTATACGTTGACTGAAAAAAATGAACTTTCGATTTACGAATAGAGTAAAAAAAATCGTAACTTTTAAAGCATAATTGATCAAAAAATAACTCGAATCTCACGAAAATGACTAATTGTGAAATGAGTACATTTTTTTATGGCTTGTGAATCCTTTTTTCCCTTTTTCGTTTCAGAATTCGTTGTTTTGTTTCTCTTATCATTTCTATGCTCTAGATACTCCATATAAAATTATGTCGTCAGAATCGATTCTTCAAACAAATACATTTCCTAAACTATTCACGTAAAAAAGGTCTAAAAAAACAATTCATGGAAGGTCCAGGGCTAAATGCACCTGTAGGGAAAAAAATCATCTCATATATAAAAGGTCGAATTTTATCGTCCGTTCACGAGTTCGTGAATACCCCGTGCATTGATGAAAACAGGAAACAAAAAACCCTGTGAAGCTTTCTCGGACGCAGTACAAGAGATTGAATCATCTTCGACAAAGTCATCAACTTTGATCGTTCCAAAATTCGTAGAAGAACAATAAAACCGTGAAACTCGTGAAAATCAGCGGACTCTTTATCAACTTCCGAAAAGCTATAAAATTGTTCTCGATTCGAAGCGTTCGGAAATCTAAGGGACATGTGAAAAAATGCCGCTCGGCCCCCCCAAAACCCTGAATACGAATTACTACGATTATGAATGAAGGGAAAAAAATGAGCACGTAGCCAGGAAGGGACTGAGGGGGCTGAAGCCAGCCCCCCTCCGTAATTCTGGAAATTTTGAAAAATCTAGCTCATTGCAAATAAGTCGATAAAAAAAAAAGATTTTCAACAATTTTCGGAATTTCCAGAGTTTGGGGTATTTCGAGGATTTTGCGAGTTTTGAGAAGTTTGAAAATATTTAAAATTTCAACAATTTCGAAAATTTCGAAATTCTAACAAAGTTTTAAAAATTCCGGAAATTTACAATATTTTCATAATTTTTGAAATTATGAGAATTTTAAAAATTCCTGAAATTTCGAGAAACTTGATAATTTAAAATATTTTCAACATTTCAAGATTTTTAACAATTTTGAGAATTTTTAAAGTTTGAAATATTTTGAGGATTCTGGAATTTATTGGAATTTTGGAAAGTTCGAGAATTTCAAAATTTGGGCGAATTCCAGACATTTGTAAATGTTCGAAAAATTTTGAAAATTCACAATATTATCATAATTCTTGAAATTACGAAAATTTTACGAATTCTCAATATTTCGAGAAACTTGATCATTCGTAACATTTCAAGATTTTCAACAATTTAGAGAATTTCGAAAGTTTTCAGTATTTTGACAATTTTCAGAATTGAAAAAATTTTAGAAATTTCAGAGATTCAATAAAGTTAGAAAATCTCGAGAATTGAGGCAGTTTTAGGAATTCTGGAAATTTTCAAAATTTTATGAATTTCCAAAATTTCGAAAAGCTTTTATTTAGTTGGAACATTTTAAAAATATTTTGAGATTTTTCACTAAGTTGATGAATTTCAAAGTTTAGAGGATTGTGAAAATTTCAGAGATTTCAAACACTCACGAAAATTCTTATTTTCGGGGGAAAACCCCCCCCCCCCCCCCCCCCCCCCCCCCCCGAACGAAATTTCTGGTTACGTCCTTGTGAATAGGATATGCCTTAGTGAATAATTATAAGAATCCAGGGTGTCCTAATGTCATCGTAACATCGAAAAACCGTAGATTCCCCATAGAATTTTGAAACGATTTTTTCTTTGCCATTTTCCGAAAAATTCAGAGATTTCAAAAACACTTACGAAAATACTGAGAATTCAGGAAATTTTTATCATTCTCCGACAAAACGTTATTTTTTAAATTTGTTGAATTAATTTTGAGTAAAAATCTCACCCCCCCCCTCCCCCCCCCCCCGAACGAAATGT
>JAPYZK010002890.1:0-17688 GCA_030522785.1 Platygaster equestris | reverse complement strand
TTTTGAATTTCCAAGGACGTTTCTCGAGCTATATTTTCTGAAAATATGACTTCCTTTAACCAATTCATGAAACATCGATACCGATTTTCAAAAAATCGGTGACATGAAATTGGCGGATTATAGGGTAATCCGGCGTCGCCAAAAACGCCTTCGCCTCCATGCCATCTTTAAATAACTTTTCTCCTCACGTCTTATCACCGATCATCCCCTTAATCTACCTCTTTGAGATCCTTGAATCCTGGGACAGTGATAGAACCCAGGAAATTAGTCCGTTGAATGGGTGGGAACCTGGTAGGATTAATGAAGTTGGGTTTCATGGATCTCGTAAAAAAAGCTCCACGACCCCCATGAAAAGAATGTTGAATTCATCAAGATCTGCTAAGGCTTAAAAACGAATTTAGTGTAGAAAAACCGTTAGACACAGTATATTCTAAATACAAGTCCTCCAGATACAGTGGACTAACGATATTCGCCTTTAAATACAGTGATACTGAGATATAAAAACAAATTCAGTGTAGAAAAACCGTCAAATACAGTAGACTAAGTCATTATAATACAGTAAGTTGTCGATATAAAGAGTAGACTGCTGATTTAATTTCCTGAAATACATTAATTTTACGATTAAAGTCATTTGTATACAGGAAGTTCTTGATCCAAGTCCTTGAAGTGAAACAAACCTTAAAGTCATTTAAATACAGTAAATGCTTAATATGAGTCTCTTGACCCCAGTAAAGTCTCGATAACCGTTCTTTTTATACAGTAAAGTCTTGATTCACGTCCTTGAAATACTGTAAATTCTCTATTTAAGTCATTCAAATACAGCTACTCTCAATTATATAAAACATGCTGAAATCTGGGAAATTTATTCGGAAGAAAAAGTACTATCGTTTTTGAACTTTTAATTTCAAAAAACCGTCAAATACAGTGAATTCCGAATATGAGTTTTTCAAATACAGTAGACTAGCGGTGTATGTCCTTTAAACACAGTAAACTCCGATGGTAGTCTTCTTTATACAGTTAACTGTCGATATGTGGTCTTTAAATACAGTAGATTACTGATTTGAGTCTTTGAAAGAATCCATTTTCTGACTGAAGTCATTTGAATACAGAAAGTTGCTTAAAATTGAAGTGCTTAACATGTAGTAAACTCTCGATTAAGTTACTTGAATACAGTAAATGCTCAATATAAGTCCTTTGACTACAGTAAAGTCTAGATTGACGTTCTTTTTATACAGTGAAATCTCGATTAAAGTCCTTAAAATACTGTACATTCTTCATAAAAATCATTCTAATACAGTTACTATTGATTATGTGCTGAAATCTGGGAAATATATTCGGAAGGAAAAATACCAAACTTTTGTGTTTGAACTTTTAATCGCAAAACCATCAAATACAGTAAATTCCGAATGTAAGTTCTCCATATAAAGTAGACTAAAGATGAATGTCCTTTAAATATTTTAAACTATGAGATAAGTCATTATCATACAGTGAACTCTTGATAAAAGGTCTCTATATACAGTAGACTGCTGATTAAAGTCCTTGAAGGACATTAATTTTCCGATTAAAGTTATTTTAATACAGAGAGCTCTTGATCCAAGTCTTTAAAATCTAATTAGCCTTCGATTAAAGTCATTTGAATACAGTAAATCCTCAATATAAGTCCCTTCACTACAGTAAAGTATAGAAAAAAATTCTCTTCATACAGTAAAATCTCGATCGAAGTCCTTAAAATACCATAAATCCTCCGTAAAAGTCATTCAAATACAGTTACTGTCGATTGTGTGCTGAAATCTGCAAAATTGATTCGAAAGGAAAAATTAAGAAAGATCGAATTGAAACTGCAAAATTTGAGAATCCACGTTTTCAAAAATGATTCAATTTACTTTTGAAAATCCTCAAAATCGTATAGTTTTCGATTCTTCATTCAAATTTTACATGCTTTAAGTACCCTAATTCTGGACTATACAAATTTTGTGATTGCATACCTGCATAAAATTTTTCTACTGTAAAATACATTTGTTACATGATTTCGTGATTGAAATATGGAGGAAAGGATTTCCCGAGAAGTTTACACTATTTCTTAATTGAAAACACGAACGAAAACACGAGTCAAACAGAGTACGTACAAAGAACGTATTCGCGGTCTCGAATTTTATATTCAAACAAGACGCAGAAAAGTTTGTCCCGCTCAAACTTCACCGCATGAGCAATGGCTTTCATTTTCCGTATCAAGGCGGGCGAGCATTGTGCACAAGCACTGCAACAAATTGAGTTACACCTTGACAATTTTCATGCAAATTTACGTCGCCCGAGCACATCACGGCGAACTCGGCCGAGATTCTCCCTTAAGATGACGTTTTGTGTTTATACCGCGCTTTTACGACGAGCCGTTTGAAATTGCAGAGGTTGAATCGTATTTTCTCCAATTTAACCAATCATGGTGTCCTTTTTTTCGGCTCGTAAAGTTGATGCTGGTCTTGGCAGATTTACTACCAAATGAAGGAGAAGGGAATTTTGTTTCATGGTAAAATAGTTCGTTTCCCAACTAGTGGAACAATCATTTTTCAACCAACGTGAGGAAACATTTCGAATGATAATTGGTCCGCATTAGATAACAGTGATAACGCCGAATCCAACAGTTATTTCGCAGGGACTTCAATCTACATTCACAGACTGTTTACTCGTATCGTTCGGCTTTATTGCGCGCGAGGGCGTGTCCTCGAGAGAACACGAACGCGCTTCAAAGCTGCATTTCCACGTCTGATCTCGGACAATTGCACACGAATGCTTAGTTTCTAGCGTTTTCTATAGAGCGTAGCTCCCATTCGAAACGAAAACATCTTTGGCGATTCTTGAAAGGCGCCCAGTTTTTCTTTTTTTTTTTTTTTTATCTCCCCGGGGTTGCCCCTACATCCTGGACTGTATCTGAATGAGATTCCCGTGCAACCGAGATTCTTAACGTTATTCCGACGCATTTCTTCACATTTTTCTCCAATTTAAATGCGGGATCGTTCGCTCAAGGTATATTGCGAGCAGTTTTGTGGCAAAGCCGAGGAAATGGGGTTTTATATTCAACGGGGATCACGCCGAATGGGAGGGGATTCGGAATTAGTGGATTAGGATCAAATGTAATTGGACATTGACGTTCGAGAATTTCATTTTCAGCATGTTTCGACCTATTTTCGTGGGTCTTTTGGGTCTAGGTTTTGGTTTTGTGTTTGGAGTGTTTTTTGATGTTTGGAATATGGACGGGCGAATTTTGAACGCAGTTGATTTTTTGAATAAGTCTTCACGATCGTATTTTGGCCTGATTTCTTTGAATACAGAAGGATATCGATGCACGTACTTTGAATACGTTGAAGTATTGATTCGAAGGCTTTAAATACAGTTGACCCTCGATTGGAGTTGTTCAATCCAGTGTAATTTGAAATTGAAGTCAGTGGGTTTCATTTATATCGTGTTTTGTTCTATTTTGCTGCGTTATTTGGGGTTTCAATATTTTTTACATGTTCATTTTGTTATTTCATATTTTTTATTATATTTTTTTTAAATTGTTGTATTTATTATTATGATTTGTTATTTTTTGATATATATTTTTTATTTTGTTATTTGATAGAGATAGGTGATGTAAATTTGGAATTTTTGTTGTGGAAAACAGTCTATCTCCATATATAACGAAAAAATATGTGCCCCCCCCCCCCCGCCCCCACCTGACCACTGCTGCCACGTCTGTAAGTTTCCAATCATTTCCTACCAATTTCCATGGAGTCCCATCAGCTTCCATCAATTCTCATCGATTCCCATCAATATCCATCGATTCCTATCAGTTCCCATCAACTCCTGTCAATTCCTATCGATTGTCCATTATTTCCCACCAAATACCATTAATTCCGATCAATTATTATCTCGTTCTATCAATTTCCGTCAATTTACACAAATTCTCATCGATTCTCATGAATTTCCGTTAATTTCCGTCGATTCGGATAAATTATTTTACCATGTTTTCCACTGATTTTTTTCGATTTCCATCGATTTCTATCGATTGTTATGAACTTCTATCGATTTCCATTTATGTTAATTTTATATCAATTCTCATCAATTCCTATCGATTCCCATGGATTTCTGTGAATTCCCATTGATTCAAATAAACTACCATTGATTCCTATAAATTTCCATTGATTTTTGTCAATTTACATTGATTTTCATCTATTCCCATTTACTCCTGGTCATTCTCATGAACTCTCATCAATTCCTATCGATTATCATCAATTTCCATGGATTCTAATTGATTTTTTATGATTCAACTAATCCTTTCGATATCTCAAACAATTTTTTGACGGTCACATGTTTTTTGCAAAAAAAACCTGTGATCATCAAAAAATTGGTTGGGTACAGACTTAGTGCAACATAATCACAAGTGAATTATCGATAAAAGTTCTTCAAACACTATCATCCCTTAATATGACATCTTTGAATACAGTAAGACCTCGAAATGAGTTGATACAGTGAAGTATTGATTCAAAGTCTTCAAATACAGTCAACTCTCGATCGAAGCTCTTTAATCGAGTGTAATTTGACATTGATGTCTCAGAATTTGCTTCATTGTAATGCTATTCAATGTTCACAACAGAGATGCATGAGTACGATTTATAGAAATATTTTTAATAATTTTCTCATGTCGAAAATCTGGGAAATACAGTAAATTCTCTATTTGGGTCTTCTCGATACAGTAAACTCACAATTTAGTGTCTCCAAATACACTTAAAAGCCCTCAAAACACAATCATCCCCTAATATCCCTTTTTTAGATACAGTAAGATCTCATTATCAATCCTTATAATACAGTAAAGTATCGATGTCAATCCTCACGGTTGAAAATATAACGTACAGTAGAACCTTTCATCTTGTCTACTTCCTATGTTTTTGTTTACTCTCATACTGTCCCATTTAATCATACCCTTAACCTGTGGACAATATGAGAGGCTCACAAGTATGGAGAGTGGACAGTATAAGAGGTTTTACTGTCTAACATAATATATACAAAAATAATTTTTTTCTGTGAATGCTGTGAAGTTGTAGTGCAATATAATTCGAATCGCTAGTACGATGAAATAGCGAGATTCACCCCAGTGGTGCAATGTTTTATCACGATTCTGGAGGACATGACGGTGCGTTATTTATTGGGATATGTTTCTGCGCCTGTGGGTCACTGACATAATAAGACAGGCTATTTATTCATAACACGGCTCGTGAAAGGTCATCATTCTATTGTACGAAGTTACGTCTTATCCGTTTCACTGCAGTGAAGTTTTTTTTTTTTTTTTTTTTTTTTTGTTGTAAACTTTGTTTGTTGCGATAAGAAAATAGTGGGATGTAGTTGAAAATTATACATTTGGGACGGAATCATTCGTGCTTCATACATAAGAATGACAACAGTTCGGTGAAATTTCTTGGAATTCAGGAAAGTTGGGAGGATTCGTGATTCGAAATGTGGGGTAATTGTGGATATTAGCAATTTCTACACATTTGAATTGTTTTTTTCTTTTTTTTTTGGTAATAAAATTGAGAGGGAATTGAAAGTTTGAGCTCCCGATGAGATTTCTAATAAATTGGGAGAAATAAGACGAATTGAATTTTTTCCGTAAATGTCTGGATATTTTCGAACTTTTGTCTCAGATTCTGAATCTGACTCGAAAGATTTTTAAAAATTCGTTCCCGTCAGGATTTCCATTCTAAAAAGCAGAAAATGCGTCGTGAAAAATCAAACAATTCACACATTTGCTCAACGCATTCTAAATTTTGACCCTCCTGAATTCGTTTACAAACAATTTTATCAATCCCAGGAAACGTTGCATAATTGTTTCCGGGTGTCAGAAAGTATCGAGCGATGGAAGAGAAATGGTTTGGGGTTGGCCTGCCATAGATTGATGGATGTTCATGGCTACGGCATATCATTGCCTCTATTATATACACTTTCTCAGGTGGGAGAGTTTGTCACTGTGTGACAAACTACATGATACTTCGTCCTTCACCACTTGGCCATCAAGTGGAGCGTTCGTTTATTGAATAGATTCGCTCTGGGACATTGATTTCTGTACACGTGTGCTGATTTTACGAAGGGGGCTATTTTGAGGTTAGGTCGATACACGTGCTCGCGTGAAATGAGGTATCAGTCTGCTTTTCATGTTATCAGTGTGAAAAAATGAAATTGTCTGTGGACTACACATTTTTTACTTGGATTGAAAATTTTTTGTGAGTATTTTTGAGACTCAGTGACGTTTTTGGAGTATTCAGATGTTTTTGCAAATTTTTGCAAATGGCGGAGTTTTGTGTCTGGATGGATGGGGATTGAGGTTTTTCAAATTATGTGTTGTCTTCATTTTTTATGAACATTTATAGAAAAACGTTGAACAGAATATAGGTTTGATATTTTTGGTTTCCTGGGTATAATTTGTATGTAATTGAAAACGTTATGTGTTGTGTGTATCGAAATGGGATTGATCATTTCGCTCATCGGTTTCCAGCTATTAGTTGTGGTGATTGAACTTCTATGCGTTGAGCACATTTCATCAGTGTTTCGATCCGGTGCGATCATTTTGGTGATAGCGTGAGATTTGGTTGGGTGATTGGAATGATTTTGTAGGTTATGGTGAACGTGGATTTCGGAATGTTGGAGGTGGGGGAGGAAATAGACCTTTTTGGAAAGTTTTGGAAATCCTCTGAAATTTCAGATTGTTATTACTGAAAATGTTTGGGAGTTCAAAAGTTGAAAATGCTAACATTTTGAGGATGAGGGATGCCAGAAATCTTGAGATTTTGCGAAAGTTATGAGTTTTCAAGGTTTTTTGTTTGAAGTTTGGAAAACTGAGAATGTTGGAAAAATTCATAAATCGTCGGATAATTTCAACAATTTCGAAAGAAAGAAAAAGTTACGAGTTTTACAGATTTTTGTTTAGAAAACTACGAATGTTAGAAAAATGTATTAAATGTTAGATTTTTTCTGGCATTTGAACTTATTTGACCGAATTTTTGCAAAATGAGAAAATTTGTGTGGAAACATGGCAGATTTGAAATTTTTGTGACACTTAGAAAATTTTCTAATTAAGTTAACATGTAGATTCAGGCGAATATTGAAGGAATTTGAAATTTTTGCAAAAATCGCAAATTTTGGGAAACTTGAGAAAAAATTGGACAGTTTCGAATTTTAAAAGACTTTTCAATTTGCGTTTTTTGTAGAACTCGTATTTTTGCATCATTTTGGAAAGAACAGATAATTGTAAATAATTCTCAGGATTTTAAGAATTTTTTATTTCGGAAAATAAAAGGATATTTGATAACATTCTAAAATATTTCCAAGTTTTCGAAATTCACGAATTCATCAAGTTTTTGTCAAAATCAGAAATATCCCAAATTTGAGACAACTTCAGAATTTTCAAGATTGGAATTTTTTTCGACTTCCGTTGACATTCAAAATCTGTAACATTTGTCGAAAGAGGCAGGAAATTTTTTGATCGAGTTCATAAATATTATAACTTGTGAATAAATTCAAATATTTATGTATGTATCATAAATCAAAATTGAATAAATTCAAATATTCATAAGTATACAAATTAGAATTGAATAAATGTAAATGCTTAGAGGTATCATAAATTGAAATTAAATAAATTTAAAGGTACGTAAATAATATAAAAGTAAAATTTTGCGGTTATTTATGAAACCTGCAATTTAGAGAATCAAAGAACTTAACGAAAATGCGTAAATATTCAACATATTTCAAGCCTGAAAATAAATTGAGACTTTCCACGATGTTCGTAAACTCTCAATATTTGAGGTTTGCACATTTTTCGATCACCACTGAAATCGTCAAATTCACTAAATTCCTCAAAAGAAGCCAAGTTTCCCAAAAAGTTAAAGACTTAACGATGCTTCTAAAACTCCAACAGTTTTTCAATTGTGAGCCATCTTGAATTCGAAACTTTCAAAAACTTCGCGAACATTCCATACTCTCTACTCACAAAAAATATCCTCAACTTCCGAAGAAATTATATTTTTTTCTCATTCGACTTCCCCAAATTTCAAATTTCCATCACACTCAGCCAGACATGGTAAAAATACGATATCAATTCTCCAAAACTCCAAATATCTCACACACCAAAATTTTGTTTTGTGCTCATGCAAATTCGCAACTCAATCCTTAATTCGTTCAATGAAAAGGAATAAGAGCCCGCGAACGAACAGGACGCCGGGGTTACAACGCCTGCTGCTGCAGATAATAGTCTCGTTAGTATGTCTAGCTCTCTAATTCCTGAAAGTGGCACATTAGGAAAATTGAATTGATAAACTGCAGGCGCTGTCTTAGAACTCCCCCCCCCCCCCCCCCCCCTCATGACTTTTATTCGAAGTGCAGCATTGAATTAACACTTTTAATTAGATCGTCTTTCAGCATTCAAATGTGTCACATCCAATTCAAAAGTTTCGCTTCATATTCCGCAGCGAAAAATACTCGTTTCATTCATGGAAATTAATCTGGCGCTGGGGCTAATTCTGGATTATTTCAATCAAATTCTAATTATGTTAATTCAATCCCTAAAATTCAATTTCTGTGTATAATTATTCCGAAACTCGATTTTCATCAATTTTTGATGATATTCTTCCATCCCAAAATTTATAACTGTTCCAAAAATCCAAGAACTTCAAAAATTTCCGCAAAAATACCCACACTGAGAAAAACGCAGAAAACGCCACTCGCATCTTTCCCCGCCGCATTCAGAGACGGAATTGATCCGTCGGGGTGAACACCCTTTTTGGCTCGGATGTTCCATCGCGAATTAACTCCACTCAACTTTTTTTTTTCGCGAAGTCTCGAGTGATAAGCGGCGCCGTGAAGAAATATTTAATTGGAAGTCGATACCCCTCCGAAAGGACGTCCAAAGCTGATTTATGTCCCCGGATTAAAATCAATCACGCGTGCGAAATGTAAAAAAATTTCTTCCCAAGTTTTTTCATCCACCGCTCGTCCCGTAATTTATGAGGTAAAACCGCGTGTTACCCAGCTTTCGTTGCTTAATTGGGTTAATGAGGTGATGTGCTCGTCGAGTTAAATAACACCGCCATTGTGCGCAAAAACCGACCGCACCTGAAATTCCTCTTTCCGCGTTCGTTCTTTTCCCATCGATTTTCCGAATTTCGTTTCGAGCGGTGAAAATGTTTTTCGTGGAAATGTCGAGTGGGAAATCGATGATTTATTTCGAGGGGGAGGGTAGCATTGGCCCCCTCCCCCCTCGTTCACAATTATTTCACGATATATAATTTTTTTAATTTCTTCATCAACTCTTGGAAATCATTGGATTCAAATCCTTCTGTTTTTCCTCCATTTTCTGGCAAATCGTCAAATATATGTCAAGTTTCAAAAAATTTTCCAGTGTTCGTAATGAAATTAATTGATTTTGTATCATCGATAACCAATTCTCAAATACATACCAAAATTTTCCCAAAAACAACCCCCAAATTTACCTCCCCCAGTGACGTATTATTCACCCATAAATTTTCCACGTGTTACGTAACGTCAGAAGTAAACAATTTAACGTCGCAACGATCGTAAATCGTAAACGCATCGGGATAGTTTCCGCACGTGATCAATTTCGTGCTGAAGATAGGGCTGCCCAAATATTGCACAATATGCGCGAAACATGAATCCAGGATCTGTTTGCCCGCCGAGTGTGAGCCGGTGTACAACATTCTTTTTTGTCAATGTTTTCGTTTCGTCGCGAAAGCTTTTGTAACCCGAGGTTTTGATTATCCCGACGGATCGTTTTAACGGTGTAACGAGCTTAAACGCGCAACGAGGGCGAAACGTTTTTATCCGGGGATGAATTTGATTTCCATCGAAAGCGGAAAATCCGGAGTTTTATGTCCATACCCGGAAAATGTTCTGATCATATGGATAAAGTTCGGAACGAGTGTTTTCACGGGAGAGAACTTTTTTCCGAAATTCGAAGGTTTCCAACTGTTTGATTTCTGAAATTTGTTCCGGTCAACTCTTAGTCAGGTGTTCATGTACTTTCGACAGGGTAGTTTTGATTAATGAATCCCTTTGGACGTTTGTGCAATCGTTTTATCCGTGCAAAATGTAGAGTAGTGATTGGGAATTAATGGGAATCGATAGGAATTCACGGTGATATAAATGGAAATTGATGAAAATAAATGGAATCTGATGGGAATTTATCGGAATTGATTGAAATCGATGGGAATTGATGAAAATCGATGGAAGCCAATGGGAATTTATAGGAATTGATGGAAGTTGATGGGAATCGATATGAATTAATTGAAATCGATTATAATTGACGGAAATCAATGGGAATCGATAATAGTGAATAGAAGGAATTGATGAGAGTAAATGGAAAGTGTTAAGAATCAATGGGGATTGAAAAGCAATAGGAATTGACAAAAATCAATGGAAAATGATAAGAATCGATAGTAATTGATAGGAATGAGTAGGAATCGATGAGAATCGATGTAAATTGACAGAAATTGATGAGAATCGATGAAAATCTATAAGAATGAATAGGAATTGATGAGAGTCAATGAGAATTTATGGAAATCAATGGAGAAAGATGGAAATTGATAGAAGCCGAGTTAGAATCGATGGGAATTGATAGAAATTGACGAAAATAAAATTTAATCGATGAGGAATCGATACGGGTGCATAGGAATTGACATTCCTCAATAGAGATGGATAAAAATTGATAGTAACGAATAGGAATTGATTACGGCCAATGGGGGTTAATGGGAATCAATGTGGATTCATATAAATTGGAGGGAAGTAATTAGGAATCGATGGGAAGTGATAAAGAACCAATAGGAATTGATTGCAAACGATAAAAATCAATAGGAATGAATAGGAATTGATAGGAGTCAATGGTAATCGATAGAAGTCAATAGAAATTGATGAAAATAGATGGGAATCGATGGAAATTGACCAGGAGTCGATGGGAATTTACATGAATAAG
This sequence comes from Platygaster equestris, assembly GCA_030522785.1. NCBI lineage: Eukaryota > Metazoa > Arthropoda > Insecta > Hymenoptera > Platygastridae > Platygaster > Platygaster equestris. Next base: position 6,680 of record JAPYZK010002890.1, on the reverse strand, counting down.
TAGAAATTGACGGGAATTGATAGGAGTCGATAGGAATAAACGGTGATATAAATGGAAATTGATATAAATAAATGAAATCTGATGGGAATTTATGGGAATTGATTGGAGTCGATTGGAATTAATGAAAATCGATGGAAGTCAATGGGAATTTATAGGAACTGATGGAAGTTGAAGGGAATCGATGGAAATTGATAGAAATCAATAGAAATTGATAGAAATCGATGGAAATCAATAGAAATGAATAGGAATTGATGGGAGTCAATGAGAATTGATGGAAATCAATTGATGACGATCGATAGAAATTGATTCAAATCAATAGAAATCAATACGAATTGATGATAATCGATTGGAATCGAGAGGAATCAATGGAAAGTGACAGTTATCAATTGAAATTGATGGGAATTGATAGGAATAAGTAGAGATATATGTAAATCAATGAGATTTAATGGAAATTGGGAATTAATGTGGAATTGATGGGAAATTGATGAGAATATACATAAATTGGTAAAAAGTAATAAAAATTGATGGGAATCGATAGTTATTGATAGAAATAAATAGATATCGATGAAAGTTAGTGGGAAATTATAGGAGTCAATGGGGATTGATAGAAATTGATGGAAATTAGTCAAGAATCGATGTGAATCGATAGAAATGAGCAGGAATCGATAAGAAATGACGGGAATCGATGGGAACATAGAGAACGTGTAGGAATTGACAGAAATCAATGAAAATCAATATAGATGGAATGAAATTTATGGGAGTCAATGGGAATTGTTGAGAATTGACAGGAATAAATAGGGATTGATATGATTCAATGGGAATAGATGGAAATCAATAGGCATCATACTACCTAATTGATGGAAATTGATGACGATTGATAGAAGTTCATAAGAATTGATAGGAATCAATGAAAATCAATAGGGATGGAACGGAATTGATGGGAGTCAATGGGAATTGTTGAGAATCGATAGGAATAAATAGGGATTGATAGAATTCAATGGAAATTGACGGAAATCAGTAGGCATCATACTACCTAATTGATGGAAATTGATGATGATTGATAGAAGTTCATAAGAATTGATAGGAATCAATAGGAATCGATCGGAATCGCTGATAAGTAATGGAAATCAATGGTTATTTTTGGGAATTGATAGAAATCGATAGGGATTAATAGAAATGAATAGAAATCAATGAAAAATTATGGTAATCGATTGGAATTGAAGGTAATTGATTAAAATCGATAGGAATTCATAAGAATCGATGGAAATCGATAGAAATCGTCAGGAATCGCTGAAAAGTTTATGGGAATCGATGGGAATTGACTGAAATAGACAAATATCGAAGACAATCAATGAAAATAAATGTGAAATACACTGCAGCACTCCCTTTTCCAACCATCCCACCTTATCTACGAACATAACTCCTCCATTGACGTAAAAAATGGGATATAAGAAACCCGAATGATATCTAGATGAGAACGTAATTAGTTCAGCAAAGTGAAAACGCGAGAACGGCAAAAAGAAGATTTACAACGGCAAAAAGGAGATCCACAAAGGAAAAGAATACCCGCGCTTAACTCTTTTCAAGATCTTTGGGGAAGATTTTCGGGGGTCGAAGCCGAGGTCGCATTGGCCTGTGGCCATTTCTCATTCGGTAATGCGGAAAAATAGTCCATCAAGCGATAAAGGAGAAGAGGTCACTCCCCGGCGCGATAAAAATTCCCTCAGTACTCCTCGGGCTCTATATTTTACAATGGCCTTGGTCATTGTGACGTTTTCAATCAACGCCGAGTGAAATAAATTGCCGGGGGAAACGTCTCGAGTAATGAGAATGATTAAGGAATCGCCGGGAGAAAGATAAAGAAATACACTCTTCCCCATTTCACTAATTACGCTCGTTAATTAATGACATGTTTTTAGTCGGCTGTGGGCGTGTTTTTGGGGGTGTTATTTTTTAATTTTGTGATATTTTGTGATGATGGCAAGGACGTAGCCATAAATTTCGTTCGGGGGGGGGGGGGGGGGCGGGGGTGATTTTTACTCGAAATTAATTCAGCAAGTTCAGAAAGTAAAGTTTTTTTAGAGAATTATGAAAATTTTTTACATTCTCAGTATTGTAGGAACTTCGAGAACTCTAAAATTTCCCAAATTGTTTGATTCCAAAATTCTGGAACATTTTTAAAGTATCTGGACTTTTAAAATTTTTTCAATGATCCAAACTTTTAAATTTGTGGAATTGCTGAAAATCTTGGAATCTTTGAAATTTTCGGAATTATGAAGTTTCTCTAAGTTTCAGAAGTTTGACGAATTTTCGAAATTTTGCAGTTATTATTGAAGTATTGCGAATTTTCAGAATTTTCGAAACATTTTCAAATCTTTGAGATTGCCAACATTTTCGAAATTCTGAACATTTTGAAAACTCCAAAAAGTTTGAAAATTTGCAAAGCTTTATTGACTTCTGAATTCACCGAATTAGTGGGAAATTCAAGATTTTTGAAACTTTTTTGGATCTTTGATACTTCTAAAATTTTTGAAATTCTGAAAATTGTCAAAATACTAAAAACTTTCGAAATTCTCTAAATCGTTGGAAATCTTGAACTGTTCCAAATTATGAAGTTTCTCGAAATGTGAAGAATTCGTCACATTTTCATAATTTTAAGAATTATGAAAATACTGTAAATTTTCAGAATTTTTCGAACTTTTACAAATCCGTGGAATTTACGCAAATTTTGGGATTCTTGAAGTTTTCAAAATTCCACTAACTTCCGTGATCCTCAAAACACTTCAAACTTTGAAAAATCTTTAAATTGTCATAAAAGTCTTGGAATGTTAGAAATATTTTAAATTATTAAATTTTTCGAAATGTTTAAAATACGTGAAATTGTTAAAAATCTTGAAATCTTTGGAATGTTCGAAATTATGGAGTTATTTTTCGGAAGTTTGTCGAATTTTCGAAATTTTTCAATAATTATTGAAGTATTGTGAATTTTCAGATTTTCCGGCACATTTTTAAATCTCTTTCCAACATTTTCAAAATTCTGAAAATTTTGAAAATTGAAAATGTTTGAACTAACGGAAGTTTTTTGAAAATGTAATAATACTTGAAATTTCCAAAATTGAATGAATTATAAAAACTTCTCAAGATTTTTGAAACGTTTTTGAATCTCTGAGATTTCTAAAATTTTTGAAATTCTGAATATTGTCAAAATACTGAAAAATTTCGAAATTCTCTAAATTGTTGAAAATCTTGAACTGTTCCAAATTATCAAGTTTCTTGAATTTGTGAAGAATTCGTCACATATTCGTTATTTTAATAATTATGAAAATACCGTACATTTTTAGAATTTTTCGAACTTTTATGAATCCGTGAAATTTACGCAAATTTTGGAATTCTTAAAGTTTTCAAAATTCCACTAACTTCCGTAATCCTCAAAACACTTCAAACTTTGAAAAATCTTAAAATTGTAATAAAAATCTTAAAATGTTAGGAATATTCTAAATTCTTTAGTTTTTCGGAATGTTTAAAATTCGTGAAAAATAGTTTTATGAATTATGAATATATTGTGAATTCCAAAAACTTATTCTAAATTTCGTAATTTCTAAGATTTTTCATATTCTGGAAATTTTCAAACTTCTAAAAACTTCTAAAATTCTCAAAATCCTTCGAACTCTCAAAAATCCCAAAATTATTAGAAGTATTGAAATGTTAAAAATATCAAAAATCATCCAGTTTCTCAAAAACTTTAACACTTGTGAAAATCAGTATTATTTTACCATTTTTTACAAAATATAGTTCTGAAAAACTAATTTTCGAAACATGGTAAAATTATTGTTAAAGATGCTTGAGAATTCCAAAATGTTTGAATTTTCGAGTTTTGGATGTATTTCGGAACTTCAAAGCTGTAGAGTTCTCTCGATTTATGGATACCTTCAAAAATACTTCGGACGAGGGAAAACATTTCCGCATCGTTGGCAAATTAAAACGTTCGCGCTTTGCGGCGCGTATTTATCACGACCTTTATTGAACGATAATTTTCTCGGCGAAAGGAAAAATCGTCGCCGGTTAAAATAACGTCCTCGACTCGTTAAATTCGTTCCGCCAGACGCGCAAAAAGAATGCAAATTGCAGGCGAGTGCTAAGTATTTTATGGCAAAGTTTGTCGGAACGAGGAATTCGCCTCGCGTTAAGCCAGACCGTGGGCCTTTATCTTAACTTGTTCACTGTCTCAAAGTGACTCTTGCGCTGATGAGTAAACTTTTCACGAGCGGTGAATTTGAACGCGTATCAAACAAGCTGAGCCATGTTTTCCGAGGTTTACGGGGAAAATTCCTTTTGTGTTGGGACTAACAATAAATGACTGTCATTTTTATCAACGAACTAATAAGAATTTCGACATCAGACAGGAGTTATTTCATCCCCTTTTCCCAACAGAGAAGAACCATGATACATGATGGTTTTTCTACTAGTTATAAGGACTGAAAATGACTTTATATCAACAAAAGTGTATAATAGTGTATGATCGTGATAAGTTTTGGAAATTTTGCTATTTTTGGAGTTTGTACGAATTGTGAAGTTCGTAAGTCTTGAAATTCTGAAATTTTTGACATTGTCGATTTTTGGAATATCGAAATAATGAAGTTTTGAAACTTGTGAAGCTTTGAAATTTTGAATTTTCGAAGAATTATGGACTTCCGAAGATTTGGTATTTTCGGAAATATTACAAGTTTTGAAATGTTGTTTTACAACATTTCAAAAAAATAGCCAATGGAAAAATTTTTTCTAAAGATAGCGACCTTGAAGTGTCCTTGACCATGCCTCTGCCAAAACGAAAGAGTCGACTTTGTGGCAAGAGTTTGAGATTTTGGTTGCCTCAATTACAAAAAACGAAAAATCTCTCCAATTTTTGTTACGTTGGCTAACTCTAGACACGAGCTTTTTCGAAAATTCGAAAATTCCCAAAAATGGCAGACTTGTGAACGAAAAAAAATTTTTGACACTTTTTTTTCAGCTAAAAAAGGCTGTAAAAATTGAATAAAAAAACTTTCCCAAAAAAGCTCGTGTCTAAAGTTAACGACATGTCTGCCTAATAATCAGAGATAAGAAAATCCTTGAAATTCCGAGTAGCTTAGAAAAACTCTTGCCAAAACTTTCAAAAAACACGACTTTTGGGAAATCGCGTTCAAACATAAATGACGGGGTAAAACATGATTAGTAAAACCCACAATTCAATCGGTCTAAGACTGAAATTACCTGACAGTCCAGCCCCAAAAAGACACATACATGCAAACACACTTGTAAAAATGTAAAAAACTGTCAGTCAGACCGGTTTTTTTGTTTCGCCAAAAACACATTGCTAAGAACTTCTAGATTCGAAGTAAGCAATAAAAAAAAAAAAGGAAATATTCGATGTTGTAAAAGTTCATACGTAAAAAAAAAATTCGAAAACTTCAAGAATCAGAGAACGAACAGTAGCACGATCGTAGCACTCCGCTCGAGACGAAAACGTTCTCAAACGAAGCGTTGAAGCGCGCGGAACGCCTTGCGATGACTAATTACCCCGGCTCTTATGATAATTGCAGTAGATATCGTCCCTGAATCGTTGTTGATTGAGCGTTATTGTTGCAGGGGTGGACAAGGCGTACGATGCTCAGGGATGATGCTGCGGATGGCGGTGGGAACGGTTGGCGGCGGCGTTTCAGAGTGGTCGGATTGCTGGCAATGGCGACAGCCATTTCCTGTTTCGTTGCCACGTTTCCGGGTGCCATGGCTAATCCGGACGCGAAGCGTCTCTACGATGACCTGTTGTCGAACTACAACCGCCTCATTCGCCCCGTTGGCAATAACAGCGATCGCCTCACAGTCAAAATGGGACTGCGACTCTCTCAGCTCATTGACGTTGTGAGTACGGGTTTTATTATGTTTTTGAGATTTTTTGTTGGGTTTTGAATCGCCTTCATGACGGTTTGAAGGATTTGGAGTTGACGAACGGAATGATGGGAGTTTTTTACTATTATTTGCTGTGTTGGTATGTAGGGAAAAAATTGGTATAATTGTGAGTCGTTAAGAAGAGGGAGGTTTGAAGTTGCACCCCCCCCTCCCCCCCTCTCCCCCCGGCTCGAATTTTATTTGAAGTCTCGTGTTTCGGAATGGTACATTATGTAACGAGTGCGGAAAATAGGTTATTCTGTGAGTGTGATGTTTGGAACGTGAGAGGGAAGTTATGAAAATGTTCGAAAATTTTATGCATTTTGGAGATTATCGGAATTTTGAAGGTTTTGGGAGGTTTGGAGGTGTTGACAATTTTGGGAGAACTCGAAGTTTCGGAATATTTGGGGATTTGTTGAGTATATTGAATTTTGCAAATTTTATGCGTTTTGGAGATTTTGGGATGTTTGGGAGAAATGGACATTTTGGGAGAACTCGGAATTTCGGAATTTTTAAGAATTGTAGAAGTATATGACATTTTGGAAATTGTATGTATTTTCGTGATTATTGAAATTTTTAAGATTTTGGGAAATTTGGGAGAAATGGAAATTTTTGGAGAACTCGAAATTTCGGAATTTTAGAGAATTTTGGTAGGTGTATAAATATTTTTAAAATTTGTGTTCGAATTTTTACGAATTCTGAAAATTTTACGAGTCTGATGCAAGAATATTTGCAAAAACAGTGCGGAAAATACA
>JAPYZK010002888.1:0-14832 GCA_030522785.1 Platygaster equestris | reverse complement strand
GTTGATAAGTAGATAATCAGTAAAAAACGAACAAACTGTACTTTGTCAGTACCCAGTATTCAATACTTGGCACTCGTAAATTATGATACGAACTTTAAATAATTCCCCGTGTAATAACCAGTTGTTAATCAAATGTACAGAAGAACATAGGAATTTCGGTTATGTTATTGTGTGAGTGCGCAGCATAAAAACAAAAAAGTGAGGTTAATTTAAAAATCCTCGTGCGAAAAAACACCGTTTTGAAGTTACGGACAGTGCCAAAAACGGCATGCGATTGCGATGGCAACATTCGCAGAAAAATTGTCGACAGCCTTCGAGGATAATAACGCGTTGAACGCGGAATGCCAAAAAGCTGCCGCTGGTGTGTATTTTGCGAATATTCGATAATTGCTAGCTGCTCGTGAGAGTGTTTACAATTCGCAACCATTTTTTCTAATCATTTCTAATGACACGTTTTGTTTGCGCGAACTAACGATGGGAATCGAATTGTTGCGATTTATGTAGGGTAACCAGCTGATGTACTAATTAATTAGGACAGGTCCTGTTTTTCACCTTGTTAGGGTTTCAAAACGTACATTTTTCGTCATATTCTGCTCTTTGATTTTTTGATCTAATTTGAGATTCGAAAATTATAATAATTTGAATTGTTAACTCAGTCATAAAATTATATTTTTTTGTATTTGTTAACTTTTGTGCTTTCTTTCACTTTTTTCCATTTTGACAACTTTAGATCGAACTATGCTATTTTTTAGACGTGGTCATCCAGTCACCCTAATTTATCACACAACTCTCGTTTGAAGTTTATCAATTATAGATAACCCCCAGATGAATTACAGACAAGTTGCAAATTTTCAGCTGGCATGTAAAATAAAATCGAATGTTCTAATTGACATTTATATTTTTTGCAGAAATCAAGTATGGCAGTAAAAGTTTGAGTACATTGGTCGAGGAAATTGGAAATTTCCTCACTCATAAGGACATGGACCAACGCAAACGTGGAGTCGAAGTTTTGTCCATAGTGTTATCACTTTTGCCAAAAAATTTTTTGAGTTCTACGGAGCTGAATTTTTTGATCAATTTTTATACGGATAGACTGAAAGATAACTACAATGTTTTACCGCCTACTTTGCGAGGACTTTTGTCTATAGTAATTGCGAATTTTCTTTATTTGAGTAATTAGTTGATTTTTCGAGGGAGTCGAAGTTTATAATGACAACTTGGCTTGAATTTTGTATCCTTGAAAAATCATGGAATGATTTATTTCCAAATTTGTGTCGAATAATAACTAAGAGAAAGAAATGGTTTCAGCTCCAAATGGAAAATGTTCCTACACAAACATTTGTCAAGTTATTCTTCGAAATGTTCCAACATGTGCAGTGCCAGTCGTTGCAAAAACCAGAACGGAGAATTGTGTACCTCATATTCCAAGCTGTCTTGCAGTCTTATTTGGAGGCCGTGAAAGGACTCAAAATCGATTTCGTTTACGGATTGATTTCTTCCATCGATGGAGAACGAGATCCCCAGAATCTCATGTTATTGTTTCAAATCCTGCCAAAGTTTATGAAAGAGCTGTCCCTTGGGCATTTGGTTGAAGAAATGTTTGAAATTCTTGCATGTTATTTTCCGGTGGATTATAATCCGGTAATTGGATTGTCATAATTTTTGTTGAAATAGTAACAATTAATGGTTGAAATTGTACTTCCAGTTTTTAAGTATTTATAAATATTTGTGTTTTCAAAAATTCTCGAAATTCATAAATTTTTGTATTTTCGAAATCATTGATTTTCGAATTTGGTTACATTTGAAATTCATAAATGTCGAGTAAACAAAATTTAAGAATGTCCTAATGGCGAATAACAATGAATTTCTGTAAATTGAAAATTTCCATCAATTTTACGCAATTGTTGAAAATATGAATAACATTTTTGATAATTATTAATCAATTAATTAACTGCATAACTATTTTCATTGTAAACTCATTAATTTATTCTTTTTCCAGGTTGGATCCGAGGAAAAAAACATCACCCGAGAAGATCTCGCCGAAGCTTTGTCCCCTTGTCTCTACGCGATTCCCGATTTCGCCCCTCACTGTCTTCCCATAATCACAGAAAAAATGACATCCGATCTGAAAATCGCCAAACACGATTCCCTTCAACTGTTGATCGCATCTTCTTCCACTTTCGGAGTCCAGGGCTTGAAACCTCACACTTCAGAAATTTGGTCTTGTCTCAAAGACGAAACAACGTCCAACGACCCGGAAATTCGCGCTCTGGCCCTGGAAGCAGTCACGAAAATTGTTCAGATTCTTTCAACCGACGCCAATATGTCTTCCAATTTTGTCGAAAAAATCATTTCCGACATCAAGTGGACTCTCGCTGATGTTCAGTTGAATTCCTATGGGTTCAATGAAAAAATTCTGGAAGCTGTAGCGAAAGCGAATTCTGATTGCTGCAAACAAGTTTTGTGCACTTTCGTACCTTTGTGCCTTGCTCAGCATTTGTCGACGACTTCGCCGGAAGAGAAAGTTATAATTTTAAGGAGTTTGGGGAATTTTTTGGGCATTTGCTGCGATTTTGGATTCCGTGTGTCAGGTGATTTTTTTTTAACATTAAAAAAAAGCTGTTTAAAAAAAGTTTAGAGTTTTTTAAATACTAAAATTCAGTTGATCAATTTTTTTTAAGTATATGTTAGTTCGTTGTTGGAGTTGGAATTTTTCAAACCTCCTGAAATTATGAATTGATTATTCAGTTTTAATTTTTTGATTTTTTTAGAAGTGCCTGAACTTTCTTGGACCGATTTGACTTCGTTGCTGTTGTCAGAGCTGGACTCGACAAACTTGGAAATACAAATTGAAGCGATTCGTGGTCTTACGGCACAAAGGTCATTTTTGAGCGATTACCACCGAGCGAATATTTATACAACATTTTTGAGGGGAGCGGAAAATGATAACGATACTTTGAGAAATGCGAGTGTTGCTGGCGTCACTGCATTTGCTTATTTGTACCCGATGGAAGTTTTGGATTCTGTTAAGAGTGAATTCAAAATTGAAGCTGGTAAGACTTACAATTTTTTGAATTTTTTGAATATAATCAAATATAAATGTAATCTCAAATTTAATATAATTTTGAATATTATTTTTTGAATAATATTATTAGTTTTCACGATGTAATTGATTTTTTCGATTTACCCATTCAATTTTTGGTAATTGAAAAAATGTAGAAAAAAACAAAATCCACCAAGCCGGGAATCGAACCCAGGACCTCCCAATTTCATGACGGGTGCCGTAATTTGAAATTTGGAGGCCCTGGGTTCGATTCCCGGCTAGGTGGATTTTTTTTTTTTCGCAAAAAACAATTGAATGGGTGTATCGAAAAAATCAATTCTATCATAAAAATTATTAACCAATTGACAATCCATTCCATCGAATATTAGTTATTTTTGTGAAAAATGATTTTTTTCTTTTTTCAGAAATCGTTGATTCTGCAACTCTGCCAATTTTGAAAAGAAGATTAGAAGCTTTATCCACAATTGCCAAAGTTTCCGAAATAGGCCAAAATGTATTACCAAAAATCGTCGATTTTGCGGCGTCTTCAACTTCCGACTTGAGCATCGCCGCATTATCCTGCCTGAACAAATTAGTCACCGCCAAACCCACGAATTTCAGCGCCCAAAAATTGCTGCACGACTGCAACGCGATCGAAAAACTCACAAAAATCAACATTGAAGAATCACCTCAAAAACTGCATTTAGTTTCGAGCATTTGTAGGTCAGTTGTTAGGACATTGAGTTCGGACGAACAAAAGGAAATGTTGAAGAGGCACAAAATTTTCGAAAATGAAATCTCGGATGACGAGGTTTTGTTTTTCGAAGCCATTTTGATTCCTTTGAGTCGAGAAGTTACGAAATGCGTGAAAATCGCGTCATGTTGGGAGGAGTTGACGAGGTTAGCGTTGGTTAGTGAAAATTCGTTTATGAGATTGGCGGCTTGTAAGGTGATTTCGATATTTATACACAAACTTTTGGATACTGATTATGTGGAAAATTATGTGAAACCTTTGAAGAAGAGGATCGAGGGTATTTTGAGGAGCGACGAGGGTTCGGAAACGAAAAAGGCTGCTGTGATTTTGCATACGTGGATGGTGAAAAGCGTGGTGATTTGTGGGATTCCTGGATTGTCTCAGGCATTTATTAATGATGTAAGATATATTGAAAAAAAAAAAAAAAAAAAAAAAAAATGGGATAATTTGAAAAATTAATGGGTCGAAAAAATTGTGGATTTTTGTATTTTGCGTGAATGACGATAATGATGTATAAATTTGATTTTTTTTCAGCAAATCGAATTTCTGAGACTAGAGGACGTGGGGATAATTTTTGCTGAAGAATTTGGAACTCTTGTTTCCAAAAATGAGGACACTTTTGTGAAAGAAAACGAATGCAGAGTGATGTTTCTTTACAAACAAAGGATTTTTGAAAATTTGATTCGAGAGAGTGGAAAATTTTTGGACGACGAGAGATACAAGTTTTTGGTAGCTTTGGCAATTGTTCTCGAAGAAGTGCCTATGGAATTGTTGATGCTGCATTTAACTCGAGTATGATTTTTTAATTTAAAAATGATGATTATATTGGAGAAATGATGTTGAACCAGTCGAAGTTTTTATTTTAAGAATGTATATTTTTGTAAGTTATCAATTCTGTAGTTATTGATTTTATTTATACATTTTCATATGAAAATTGATGAATTAAAAATTTTTTAAATACGTCTATTTTTCTTAATTCTTTAAGTGTAAGTTTTTAGCAGTTTTCGGAATTATTGAATAGTTAAGGTAAATCAAATTTTTTAGTTACGTGAGGATAATTTCAAAAAATGAACGAAAATTTTGTTTTTCAAATCAGAAATTCCAAGCGGTTGATGATTTCCAAAAAAAAGTACATTTTTAAATTATCTTCAAAAAAGTTGAGGTTTGAATGTATTTAAAATTTTTTCAATGTTGATAAATTTTTGAATATATATTACATTTTCAACATTTTTGAAAAATATTCCAATATTATTTAAACATTGAGCGATATTTTCAATATTATGTATAAATTAATTTTTTTTTAAATATTTTTTAAATATTAATTTATGTATTTATATCATACCGAAAAAATTGGAAATTTGTATTTTTCGAACCGAATTCATATTTTTTAAATTGAGAAAATGTTTTAATACAATATTTTGACATTATTGAGTTTCCGACAATCTCATTTTTTTTCCAACACATATTTATAGACTTCCACTTAATGAAAATTATAAGTTAATTTTGATGTCTCCATTTTTTTAGGTGGTTCCAATGTTGGCTGAATCTTTGACGCTTTCGGAATCTAGACTTCTGCTGCCGATGTTGACTAGTTTGGAGTCACTTTTGAAGGAGAAGCACGCTATTTTTTCTGATGAAGCTGAAAATATCATTCCAAAGCTTCTTGAACTCACGACGTTCCACCAAATGGTAACTGAGGTTTTTTTAGCTAGGTTTAATTTTTCATTGAGATTTTTAATTTTTTTTCGTTTTATGATTTTCTGAGAGAAAATGCATAAATTTTTCGGATTCAAAGAAATTAATGAGATTATTCAAAATAATTTGAAATTATTTATACGTATTGAATTATTTAAAACTATATAAAATTCAAAAATTTTTCATTTAAAGTTGAAAAATAAAATTACCCAATAAAATTCTACTCTTTTAGAAAATTTATTTATTCCAATAGATTTTACACAAAACTAAACTCAACAAATCACAAAAGTTCTAATACTACGAATTTATCGTATTAACTATAAAATTTCGATACAAGAGCAAATACAAAAATATTCAATAATCTACATTCCCGTCAAAAAAGAACCAATAAAAAAACTTGATTGCACTGAAAAGTCGTTTCGTACAGCCAACCAAATATTTGGTAGAGAGAACCAAATTTTATTACCAGAGACCAAAAATGCGTTCCAGCTAAATAAAAATTTGGTACAGCTAGTCAAATTTTAATATGCACAAATAAAAATTTGGTCGGCTAAATATCTACCAAATGTTTGGTTGGCTGTAGCAAACCAACTTTTCTGTGTGTAAATTGCAGAAAGTGCGAATGGCAGCTGTGGGATGCCTGACGAACTACAGCCAATATTCGACTCACAAGGTTTATTCGCTCAAACCCGATGTACTGGACAAATTACTGATCGTAATCGACGATCGAAAACGCCTGGTGAGGAAACTCGCAGCGAACGCGCGAAGCCGCTGGTTCCTGCTCGAACCTCCGAGCGCCATAAAAATATTGTAGAATAGAATGACACATTATCTCGTTGACGTGTACAAATTGATGATTATCATGAAATATAAATTTCGATACCAAATGACGAACAAACTCGAGGTGAAGGCTCTTTTTACCCCGTAATTCAATAAAGCATCGATTTGCTGTAATTGGATTTCGCGCGGAAGATGGTAAAGACTTTAGTGTGCCTGAAACATGGGAGACGGTAGGTTTTCAGTTTTCGAGATTTTTTACGTAGTGGAAAAGTGCGTACTTTTTCCACTGCTGCCACTTTTTGAACGTTGTGGGAAAATAATAATTTCTCAACGTTCGTTGAAAAATTGTTATTCCTCTAGTTGCGAAATGTATGATTTTTGGTATGTAAGTATGTTTTTCAGATTTTTTTTTCCATTCGCAGTTAACGATTTGATACTTCGAAATTTCGATGTCATCGAAGAATATTTTCCTGTGTTCGATATTTTTTAGTAATAATGGCAAAAAGCGTTTTTGGCTTTGTTTATTGACGTTTATTGTGCAGTTGTGAAAAACGGAGCGTACAAGTACGATGACGAAACCAGGTACATCGGGGATTGGAACCATCGGGGGCTGAAACATGGCGCTGGTTCTTTGCAACTTCCTGATGGAACCACATACAATGGGGGATTTCAAAATGGATTGTGTTCCGGGTTGGGAATTATCAATTTTCCCGATGGCGCGAAGTAAGTATTTGGAAAAATACACATTTTTTTTTGTAGTTCTCGAAATTTTACTGTTTTACGTGTGGAAAATGATCGATTCTTGATTTTTAGAGCCCCTCCCCTCCCCATAGACAAGTTACGGAAATTTTATTATTATTTCAGGTACGAAGGCGAATTTATGCAAGGTTGGTTCCATGGTCACGGAATATTTTGGAGGGCCGATGGGATGCGCTTCGAGGGTGAATTTCGCGGCGGTCGAGTGTGGGGATTGGGTATGTTGAAAATTCTTGGGCTACCACAAAATATTAGATGAAGTTAAAGCATAAAATTGGGCATTCGAAATTTGAAGGATTCTTGAATTCGAAAATTTGCGAATATAAATTCTGAATTGTAGATTATGGACAGTGTAGCGATTTTGGATTGAAATGTTGTACTTTAAAAAATTGGAAAACAGGTTGTGAAATAGTAAATTTTTTAAATAGTGACTTTCGAAATTTCGAAAATGTGGAATTTTGAAAATTTAGTTACTGCAGTATTTTAATCTAAGACGTGAAATATGAAAATTTGGTAATTGGATTTTTACATCTTGAAAATTTCGAAAATGTATAGATTTTAAATTAGATGTAAAAATGTCCGGAATTCGAAATGAAAAAATTGTTGAGAAATTTAGTTTTTGACATATTTTTTGCACTACAATGTTTCAAATTCAAACATTTTGAAATTTAAAACTTCTATAAATTTTAAATACTAATATAATATTTTCTATAAATACTGTATAATATGAAAGAAGAAAGAATTTGTAATCTAAAATCTGTCCCAAAATGCTATATAAAAAATATTGAATTTTAATCAAAAGTTCGTAAATTTTCAATTTTGTAATGTAAAGTTTCAATTCAGAAGATGGAAAATCACAAATTATATATTCGATCATTTTAATTAAACTGTCATATCCAAAATTCGAAAACTCGGAAATTCGAAATTGAAAACAAATTTATATTTATAATCACGTTTCTCGTATGTTAGATTTCTGCAAATTTGGACGTACGAGAATTTAGTAATTTGGAACTAAATATCACGAAATTCGGATATTTGTATTTTCTTTTTAGCGACGGACGAAATTCGTCCGGATGTCGTAATATCTGTCCCGATTTTCTAGAGCATATTTTTCAAGAAGAAACGCTGATTTGTATCAATTCGCATTAATTTCCCTAGGATTAATTACTTACGCGGATGGAAGTCATGGTTTCCCCCGTAACGAGGGTTTTTTCCAAGATTGCAAAATGGTGCGACGCCGCCGGTGCCCCGACGTTGTACTGAAAGCGCAAAAAATTTCCATGATGGCTCGTGTTCAGTGCACTCCAGTGAATTGAGTAGTAATAAATTTCAAAATGATGATAATTCGGTTGATCAAACAATGTAGAGTTATGTATTTTCGTCTATTTTGAGGTAAAAATAAATGTCTACAGTGCCAACTCTTAGAAAGTGCAGTGCTTTTTGGATTTGAAAAAGTTTTTACTCTCGAGAAAAAATTTACACTGATATAATTTTATTAATCAATACTAACTATTGTGTATGAATTTTTTATGAATATTATTAATATTGATGTAGAATTAGTGAATTATTCATTGATTAGTTTAGAAATTAATTACGTATAATTTTAAGACTTTTATTTTTGTTTAATTTTTCTATCCATTTTTTCTGTGAAAATTCAAATTTTTTTTTTTTCTTTTTTATCAAGCATTCAACTTTTTAAATTTTATTATTGATTCGTATGTGTAATTTATGACGATTTTTGTCACAAATTAATTATTAGAACTGTATTTTTTTGCATGTGTAAATGTATACGTGATAATTTTTGTATGCTTAAGAAAATCGAATTTTTCATGATATTCATGAACGAGAGTTATCGGTTCCTCATACGCGATAAAATTAGACATTCTAATTAGTTGCTGTCATAAGTCGAAAATATTGTAAATAATTCGGAATTTGACGCAAGATAATTTTTAAGTCGAACACTTTATGTAAGTCAAGTTAAATAGGGGGTAAACTAGAAAATTTTTACGAGCGAGCGGAATATATTTTTTAACGAAGATATTCGAAATTTGTATAATTCTAAAATTTTTCAAAATGATGACAACATATTTAGAATCATTCAAATGTTTGAAATTACTGAAATGTTCAAATTTTTTGATAAAATTGTCAAATTTGTAAGAATTCTGGAAATTATCCGAGTTTTCAAAACCTCGTTTTGAAACTCGCAAAATTTTCAAATTCACAAGAAATATTTGAGATTCAAAATTACTTTTTTTAAAGTTATAGTTCATTTTTATAGCGTTGGAATTCCAATACATTAAAAATGGAAGGTCTAAAAATAGACATTCGGAATAGATCTGTAAATGATCGAAGTACGTTTTCTTTCTCAAGATATCACAGCTGCATTTTTATTTTCGGTTTTATCTTGGATCCGGCGATATCTATGGTGCCACTGCGTTGAGCCAATCATGGACCACGAATTCATGGTGCGATTTATCAGTGCGACGGCGCAATCGTTGCTCAAACAAAATATGACCAAAAATAATGCAGCGATATCTGATTATTTCACGATGTCAAATTTCCGAAACGAAGAAAAATTGCCTACTCGAAAACAACGATTTCGGGATTGAAAAATCTGACAACTTTCTTAACAAATTTAACAACTTTCAAGTTGAAAAGTTTAAAACACGCGAAACAACGATTAAATCCAAAAATGTTTTACTTCGAGTTTTTGTATTATGAACAATTTATACTCGGAAATTCACGAATTCAGAATTATTTAATCATCATCATTTCACGATCAATGATCATTTAACCATCATCGTTTTGACGACAATCATAATCATTTAATCATCATTTTAACAGTATTGTCAATTTCCAAAAACGTCAAAAATCTTTAAATTTTCCTTTCTTATGAAAATTAGGTCCTTTTTCGTAGTAATCGAAACTTAAAAATGAATCTTGACATATATCTACGTACATTTTCTACAAATCATATTTTTTCAACGATTTTTTCCGTTACTTTTTAAATAAATTCTAAATTTAAAATCAGCGAAAATGGCCTAAGTGCAATCAGGTGTACCAACGACGCGAGCCGAACGGACCCGAAGGCGCCGATGACAGTTCGTGCATTTCCCGATGTTTCCCGATCCTGTAGTAAAAAACAGTAAAAAAAGCGGCGCGGCGCGACGGAAACATGAATGAATTTCTAATTTCACGCGATCACGCGATTCTGGGGAGAAGTCGGAAAAACCGTAGAGGATGAGAGACGCCCGCGAATCCGCTCTTTTTCAGTCAATTTGTCCTCTCCGTACGTAACGCGTGTGCTCCTCGCGAACCGGAATAATATTGACAGTCGCGATCTGCAGTCGTCATGTCACCGCGATCAGCTGCTCGTCTCTAATCGCGAGTTTTTTCTCCTTTTCATCTGCTTTTCATCAGCTTCAGTTTTACCGCAGGCTCATGACGCGTTAAAATTCATCGTTTTATGAGGATGCCAGGTACATTTACACGTTCCTATCAAGTTTTTGCTCTTAACTGTGCAGTGTACAGTGGGTATACAACATTGATGTTTTTTGCACGTACTCGATAATGAGAGATAGCGGGATGATGCGAATAACGTTACCTTGAATTTCTATTTCGTACCACATTTCGTGTGACACATTATTATACGTGGTTTTACTTTGTGATGCGAAATGTGAGATTTTCACGGTCGTTGAAGGTTCCCGGGAAATTTGGTTTATTTACGAATCCGAGGCTTGTTTACTTCGGTAGTGACCTTGGAGAGTGCGCTGAATTTTTTTATTGAGAGGGTGGAAAGGGAGGAATTTTTTGACGGAATAATTTACTGAATATTCGTCAATATAAAAAGATACTATTTTTTAATTACATGATTTAGTGTAAACATCAATCGGAGAAATTTGAAATTTAGGTGAAAAAAAAGATCGAAAATTTCGGAAATATGAAAATGTTGAATTTTGAAAATAGAATAGAATATGTTTTTGAAACGTCGGCTTTTGACTATTTATTCTAAAAACTCGTAAATACAACACAATTATTTTATTTCATAAATATCCAATTCCATTAAATAATGATAATTATCCATAGGTATCTAAAAAATACGAACTTATATAAACAAATATATTAGAAACTAATTTCTAAAAAATTACAGTATAAATTCGATCAATCGCAGTTTAATACGATTTTCTAATACATTTTTAACCCTCGGAATTTTATCACGCGAAACAGTAATTTATAATTTCACTTTCGCATATTTTCGGCCTTGAATTTTCGCACCAAACATGCGAAATTGAACAATATTTTTTCCGTATTCCGAAACCGGAGCACCTGCTTTCATCTTTCCGAGAAAATAAACACGTTGAAAAAACGTTTCCGTTTGAATTTCGGAATGAAAACAATTTCATTTTTTTTCATTCGAATTACTTCTTTTTTAATTCGTAAAAAATGTTTTGATACGTTTTTTGAAAATGACTGATTTTCAGTTGCGTAATTGGTTATTTACGTATATCGCGAGTTGTTGACATGGAAATTCATTGGGGTAGAAATTATAGTTCTTATCAGAAGTTCAGTTAAAATGTCTTGTTCCGAAAGGAGTGATTTAACTTTCGCATGCATAAATAAATTGTAACCTTTGACCTAGAGTTAGCGTCAAGATAGGTGCAAGTCTAATACATTCATTTCACGCGATTTCCAAGTGAAAAATATTCAAAAAAAGCGCGATCGTACAGACCAATGAACTGCTTCGAAGGTTTTTCGAATCGGTGTGTTCACTGGTTGGCAGCGTTCGAAAAAACCGGAAAAAATTGACCGATGATCGGTTTTTAACGGTTTTTTTGTGTGAAAACCGATCTCAAAAACGTCTGAATCTCGAAAAATCGAGGTGAAAGAAACTGGGCGAAGCGAAAAATTAGTTAGGTAGTTCCGATCAATAACCGACAATAATTGGCGGAGACGAGAAAATTTTCAGGAAAATATGCAAATTTTTGGGCATTCAGAAAATTCGTTAATGTCGAAAATTATGAAAATTGAAAAATATGTACAAGGAAATATAATTGAAATATCCTCAAAAATCAAAATCATCAAATAAAAATATGAGAATTGAACATAAAAATAAAAGACGAAAATAAATTAAAAATTAATTGTGATTCGAGTATTTTGAATTATTTGAAAAATTCAAAAATTTGAGAAGTTTGGAAAATTCGCAGAGTATACTATATTTGGGAATTGTTGGAGAATTTAAAAACTGTAAGGATTCTATGTTTTATAGAAAGTGTGAAATCATCAAAAACTTTGAAAATTTTTAACATCCTCGAAAATACGAAAAATTTCTTCAATTTTTAGATGAAGAAATATTTTGAAAGTTACAAAAATTTATAAATACTCGAAAATTTGATGAGCGTCTGAAAACAATCGGCGGAGCTGTAAAAAATAAACTTTGTAAATTAAAAATCACGGAAAATTTCGAAATATCGTAGAATTTCTACAATTTTTAAATGTGAAAAACTTAAAAAATAATGAAAATTATGGAAAATTGATAAAAGGAAATGTGATAAAAATTTCCTCGAAAAATTAAAATAACTACATGAAAACATGAAATTTGAAAGTAAAAATGAAAGACGAAAAAATTAAAAACCATCAAAAATTCGAGTGTTTTGAATTATTTAGCAAAATCACAAAAATTTGAGAAGTTTGGAAACTGCAAAATATAAAATTTTTTAGAATTGTTGAAGGATTCCAAATTTTTAAGGATTCCAAGAGTAGTTAAAAGTGTAAAAATATCGACAATTTCAAAAATGTTGAAAATTTTCAAGATTTTCGAATATATAAAAAATTTTAGAAATTCATAAATGCAAAAAAAAAAAAAAAACAAAGAATTTAAAAAAAAAAAAAAAAAAAAAAAAAAAAAAAAAAAAAAAAAAAAAAAAAAAAAAAAAACCTTAAGAAACGGTTTTCTGATGCTTTTTCGATCCTGCCAGGCCATTATTCCGAAATTATGTAAAATAAAAAAAATGTGTTAAATTCTTAAATAATCAAAAACAACCATAAATTTCCGGACTCGGCAGAAATTCGAATTTTGAGACATTAATTTTCGAAACTGCCCAAAAATCTGCCACAAATCCTATAATTTCGAACCTTTCACCAGACTTTTCATAATACCAGAAATTCTAAAAAAAATAAAACGAGGAACTTTGAAAAACTTGCAAAATTTCAAGTTACAAAAAATCTAAAAATTTAAAAAATTTTAGACTTTAACTAAATTAAAATCTAAAAATCTTTGTACGGATATAAAAAAAAGTTCAATAATGTAGACTAATTTCAAAAGTTTATAAAAACTCGGAATGAATATCAAAAAATGGCAAAATTGTAGAGATAGGAAGTTACGCAACTGTCCTTTTCTCACTCACATGAGCAGTCGTTTAGTGAGAGAGAGAGAGAGAGAGCGATAGTATCGTACATCCTTGCAAAATTGTAGAGTTTCTAGGACGTTTAACAATGCAAATTGCAGTTTTTTAACACTGCAAAAATGACAATAAAAACAGTTTCAACGACGATGTTTTTGTTGATTGCGCAGGTACAAAAAAATTGTGGAATAGCAGCAAAAATCGAGATAATGAGCCCGGGGAATTGTAAAAATTATCCAGAGCCGAAAGTCATGAGTTCGAACGGTTTTTCGGGCGATTCGGCAGAATCGACGGCAAAGCAGCCCAAAACTCACTCACCACCTTGTGAGTCCATGAACTGTATGTGTGCTTAGTTTAGCAACTTTTTTATTTTACCCGCGGACTTATGTAAGATCGAGTATCCTTTCTGGCTTCGTGTCGCATGCTTTTTCGAAAATCACTTTTCTTACGATGTATTTGCAATGGCGCAGTTTTCGCTGTTATTTTTTGAGTGTGTTTTTGTACCGTCAGATGTTTGCTCAATCGAGTTTGAACGGAAATATGGGTTTAATTAGTTGTTATTTTTGAGTTTCGGTGTGTATTTTTTTATTTCTGAAATTTTCAAGTTCTTTGGAATTTTTAGAATTTTCAAGTTCTTTGGAATTTTCCAAATTTTCAAGTTCATTGGAATGGTACAAAATTTGAAGTTACTTCGAATTTTCCAAATTTTCAAGTTTCTCACCAATTTCAGAATTGTTTGAATTCGTAACATTTTAAAAATTGTCGAAAATTTGATAGTTCTAAAAAATTTCAAAACTATCGAAAAAATTCAGGATATCTAAATTTTTGAAATATTGAAAATTTGCAAGTTCTTCGAAGTTTTCGAAATCTTGAGTTCCTTGAAATTTTCGGAAATTCCAAGTTTTTTGAAATTTTCGGAATTTTGAAAAATAGTCGAAATTTCCTTAATTTTAGAATTCTTAACATTTTGAGAATAGTAGAAAATTTGATAGTTCTGGAAAATTCCAGAATTATCAAAATTTTCGAAGTATATGAAAAATCTTCAAGTTCCTCGAAATTTTCAGAATTGTCAAAATTCTCAAAATTTTAAAAATTGTCAAAAATTTAATAGTTTTGAAAAATTTTAATACTATCGAAAAAATTTAGAATTATCGAAATTTTTAAAATATCGAAAATTTGCAACTTCCTTGAAATTTTCAAAATCTTGAGTTCCTCGGAATTTTCGGAATTTTGAATAATTGTTGAAATTTCAATAATTTGAGAATTCTTAAAATGTTGAGAATAGTCAAAAATTTGTTAGTTCTGGAAAATTTTTAAATTATCGAAATTTTCGATATACATTGAAAATTTTCAAGTTCCTCGAAATTTTCCGAATTGTCAAAATTCTTAAAATTTCAAAAATT